>JARPUR010000017.1:0-113648 GCA_035610365.1 Aquatica leii | reverse complement strand
AAAAACAATACCAGTTGCGTCAGCAACGCTAATAATAATGATTATTATAATGTAGTAATAGCAGTCGCGTTTGCTAACTTTGTGTTTTTGAAATGTTTTCATTAACGTACAATAGTTCATATATAGTACCTATGCGATACCGGAAAACTACGGATATGGAAAATGTCGAGAAAAACGATACCAATTGCGTCAGCAACGCTTATTAATAATGATTATTATAATGTAGTAATAGCAGTCGCGTTTGCTAACTTTTGTGTTTTTGAAATGTTTTCATTAACGTACAATAGTTCATATATAGTACCTATGCGATACCGGAAAACTACGGATATGGAAAATGTCGAGAAAAACGATACCAATTGCGTCAGCAACGCTTATTAATAATGATTATTATAATGTAGTATTAGCAGTCGCGTTTGCTAACTTTTGTGTTTTTGAAATGTTTTCATTAACGTACAATAGTTCATATATAGTACCTATGCGATACCGGAAAACTACGGATATGGAAAATGTCGAGAAAAACGATACCAATTGCGTCAGCAACGCTTATTAATAATGATTATTATAATGTAGTAATAGCAGTCGCGTTTGCTAACTTTTGTGATTTTGAAATGTTTTCATTAACGTACAATAGCTCATATATAGTACCTATGCGATACCGGAAAACTACGGATATGGAAAATGTCGACAAAAACGATACCAATCGCGTCAGCAACGCTTATTAATAATGATTATCATAATGTAGTAATAGCAATCGCGTTTGCTAAATTTGTGTTTTTGAAATGTTTTCATTAACGTACAATAGTTCATATATAGTACCTATGCGATACCGGATAACTAGGGATATGGAAAATGTCGAGAAAAACGATACCAATTGCGTCAGCAACGTTTATTAATAATGATTATTATAATGCAGTAATAGCAGTCGCGTTTGCTAACTTTTGTGTTTTTGAAATGTTTTCATTAACGTACAATAGTTCATATATAGTACCTATGCGATACCGGAAAACTACGGATATGGAAAATGTTGAGAAAAACGATACCAATTGCGTCAGCAA
The DNA here is from genome assembly GCA_035610365.1 of Aquatica leii. Lineage (NCBI taxonomy): Eukaryota > Metazoa > Arthropoda > Insecta > Coleoptera > Lampyridae > Aquatica > Aquatica leii. The sequence continues at coordinate 112,593 of JARPUR010000017.1, read as the reverse complement.
CGCTTATTAATAATGATTATTATAATGTAGTAATAGCAGTCGCGTTTGCTAACTTTTGTGTTTTTGAAATGTTTTCATTAACGTACAATAGTTCATATATAGTACCTATGCGATACCGGAAAACTACGGATATGGAAAATGTCGAGAAAAACGATACCAATTGCGTCAGCAACGCTTATTAATAATGATTATTATAATGTAGTAATAGCAGTCGCGTTTGCTAACTTTTGTGTTTTTGAAATGTTTTCATTAACGTACAATAGTTCATATATAGTACCTATGCGATACCGGAAAACTACGGATATGGAAAATGTCGAGAAAAACGATACCAATTGCGTCAGCAACGCTTATTAATAATGATTATTATAATGTAGTAATAGCAGTCGCGTTTGCTAACTTTTGTGTTTTTGAAATGTTTTCATTAACGTACAATAGTTCATATATAGTACCTATGCGATACCGGAAAACTACGGATATGGAAAATGTCGAGAAAAACGATACCAATTGCGTCAGCAACGCTTATTAATAATGATTATTATAATGTAGTAATAGCAGTCGCGTTTGCTAACTTTTGTGTTTTTGAAATGTTTTCATTAACGTACAATAGTTCATATATAGTACCTATGCGATACCGGAAAACTACGGATATGGAAAATGTCGAGAAAAACGATACCAATTGCGTCAGCAACGCTTATTAATAATGATTATTATAATGTAGTAATAGCAGTCGCGTTTGCTAACTTTTGTGTTTTTGAAATGTTTTCATTAACGTACAATAGTTCATATATAGTACCTATGCGATACCGGAAAACTACGGATATGGAAAATGTCGAGAAAAACGATACCAATTGCGTCAGCAACGCTTATTAATAATGATTATTATAATGTAGTAATAGCAGTCGCGTTTGCTAACTTTTGTGTTTTTGAAATGTTTTCATTAACGTACAATAGTTCATATATAGTACCTATGCGATACCGGAAAACTACGGATATGGAAAATGTCGAGAAAAACGATACCAATTGCGTCAGCAACGCTTATTAATAATGATTATTATAATGTAGTAATAGCAGTCGCGTTTGCTAACTTTTGTGTTTTTGAAATGTTTTCATTAACGTACAATAGTTCATATATAGTACCTATGCGATACCGGAAAACTACGGATATGGAAAATGTCGAGAAAAACGATACCAATTGCGTCAGCAACGCTTATTAATAATGATTATTATAATGTAGTAATAGCAGTCGCGTTTGCTAACTTTTGTGTTTTTGAAATGTTTTCATTAACGTACAATAGTTCATATATAGTACCTATGCGATACCGGAAAACTACGGATATGGAAAATGTCGAGAAAAACGATACCAATTGCGTCAGCAACGCTTATTAATAATGATTATTATAATGTAGTAATAGCAGTCGCGTTTGCTAACTTTTGTGTTTTTGAAATGTTTTCATTAACGTACAATAGTTCATATATAGTACCTATGCGATACCGGAAAACTACGGATATGGAAAATGTCGAGAAAAACGATACCAATTGCGTCAGCAACGCTTATTAATAATGATTATTATAATGTAGTAATAGCAGTCGCGTTTGCTAACTTTTGTGTTTTTGAAATGTTTTCATTAACGTACAATAGTTCATATATAGTACCTATGCGATACCGGAAAACTACGGATATGGAAAATGTCGAGAAAAACGATACCAATTGCGTCAGCAACGCTTATTAATAATGATTATTATAATGTAGTAATAGCAGTCGCGTTTGCTAACTTTTGTGTTTTTGAAATGTTTTCATTAACGTACAATAGTTCATATATAGTACCTATGCGATACCGGAAAACTACGGATATGGAAAATGTCGAGAAAAACGATACCAATTGCGTCAGCAACGCTTATTAATAATGATTATTATAATGTAGTAATAGCAGTCGCGTTTGCTAACTTTTGTGTTTTTGAAATGTTTTCATTAACGTACAATAGTTCATATATAGTACCTATGCGATACCGGAAAACTACGGATATGGAAAATGTCGAGAAAAACGAAACCAATTGCGTCAGCAACGCTTATTAATAATGATTATTATAATGTAGTAATAGCAGTCGCGTTTGCTAACTTTTGTGTTTTTGAAATGTTTTCATTAACGTACAATAGTTGATATATAGTACCTATGCGATACCGGAAAACTACGGATATGGAAAATGTCGAGAAAAACGATACCAATTGCTTCAGCAACGCTTATTAATAATGATTATTATAATGTAGTAATAGCAGTCGCGTTTGCTAACTTTTGTGTTTTTGAAATGTTTTCATTAACGTACAATAGTTTATATATAGTACCTATGCGATACTGGAAAACTACGGATATGGAAAATATCGAGAAAAACAAAACCAATTGCGTCAGCAACGCTTATTCATAATGATTATTATAATGCAGTAATAGCGGTCGCAGTTTGCTAACTTTTGTGTTATTGAAATGTTTTCGTTAACGTACAATAGTTCATATATAGTACCTATGCGATACCGGAAAACTACGGCAATGGAAAATGTCGAGAAAAACGAAACCAATTGCGTCAGCAACGCTTATTAATAATGATTATTATAATGTAGTAATAGCAGTCGCGTTTGCTAACTTTTGTGTTTTTGAAATGTTTTCATTAACGTACAATAGTTCATATATAGTACCTATGCGATAGCGGAAAACTACGGATATGGAAAATGTCGAGAAAAACGATACCAATTGCGTCAGCAACGCTTATTAATAATGATTATTATAATGTAGTAATAGCAGTCGCGTTTGCTAACTTTTGTGTTTTTGAAATGTTTTCATTAACGTACAATAGTTCATATATAGTACCTATGCGATACCGGAAAACTACGGATATGGAAAATGTCGAGAAAAACGATACCAATTGCGTCAGCAACGCTTATTAATAATGATTATTATAATGTAGTAATAGCAGTCGCGTTTGCTAACTTTTGTGTTTTTGAAATGTTTTCATTAACGTACAATAGTTCATATATAGTACCTATGCGATACCGGAAAACTACGGATATGGAAAATGTCGAGAAAAACGATACCAATTGCGTCAGCAACGCTTATTAATAATGATTATTATAATGTAGTAATAGCAGTCGCGTTTGCTAACTTTTGTGTTTTTGAAATGTTTTCATTAACGTACAATAGTTCATATATAGTACCTATGCGATACCGGAAAACTACGGATATGGAAAATGTCGAGAAAAACGATACCAATTGCGTCAGCAACGCTTATTAATAATGATTATTATAATGTAGTAATAGCAGTCGCGTTTGCTAACTTTTGTGTTTTTGAAATGTTTTCATTAACGTACAATAGTTCATATATAGTACCTATGCGATACCGGAAAACTACGGATATGGAAAATGTCGAGAAAAACGATACCAATTGCGTCAGCAACGCTTATTAATAATGATTATTATAATGTAGTAATAGCAGTCGCGTTTGCTAACTTTTGTGTTTTTGAAATGTTTTCATTAACGTACAATAGTTCATATATAGTACCTATGCGATACCGGAAAACTACGGATATGGAAAATGTCGAGAAAAACGATACCAATTGCGTCAGCAACGCTTATTAATAATGATTATTATAATGTAGTAATAGCAGTCGCGTTTGCTAACTTTTGTGTTTTTGAAATGTTTTCATTAACGTACAATAGTTCATATATAGTACCTATGCGATACCGGAAAACTACGGATATGGAAAATGTCGAGAAAAACGATACCAATTGCGTCAGCAACGCTTATTAATAATGATTATTATAATGTAGTAATAGCAGTCGCGTTTGCTAACTTTTGTGTTTTTGAAATGTTTTCATTAACGTACAATAGTTCATATATAGTACCTATGCGATACCGGAAAACTACGGATATGGAAAATGTCGAGAAAAACGATACCAATTGCGTCAGCAACGCTTATTAATAATGATTATTATAATGTAGTAATAGCAGTCGCGTTTGCTAACTTTTGTGTTTTTGAAATGTTTTCATTAACGTACAATAGTTCATATATAGTACCTATGCGATACCGGAAAACTACGGATATGGAAAATGTCGAGAAAAACGATACCAATTGCGTCAGCAACGCTTATTAATAATGATTATTATAATGTAGTAATAGCAGTCGCGTTTGCTAACTTTTGTGTTTTTGAAATGTTTTCATTAACGTACAATAGTTCATATATAGTACCTATGCGATACCGGAAAACTACGGATATGGAAAATGTCGAGAAAAACGATACCAATTGCGTCAGCAACGCTTATTAATAATGATTATTATAATGTAGTAATAGCAGTCGCGTTTGCTAACTTTTGTGTTTTTGAAATGTTTTCATTAACGTACAATAGTTCATATATAGTACCTATGCGATACCGGAAAACTACGGATATGGAAAATGTCGAGAAAAACGATACCAATTGCGTCAGCAACGCTTATTAATAATGATTATTATAATGTAGTAATAGCAGTCGCGTTTGCTAACTTTTGTGTTTTTGAAATGTTTTCATTAACGTACAATAGTTCATATATAGTACCTATGCGATACCGGAAAACTACGGATATGGAAAATGTCGAGAAAAACGATACCAATTGCGTCAGCAACGCTTATTAATAATGATTATTATAATGTAGTAATAGCAGTCGCGTTTGCTAACTTTTGTGTTTTTGAAATGTTTTCATTAACGTACAATAGTTCATATATAGTACCTATGCGATACCGGAAAACTACGGATATGGAAAATGTCGAGAAAAACGATACCAATTGCGTCAGCAACGCTTATTAATAATGATTATTATAATGTAGTAATAGCAGTCGCGTTTGCTAACTTTTGTGTTTTTGAAATGTTTTCATTAACGTACAATAGTTCATATATAGTACCTATGCGATACCGGAAAACTACGGATATGGAAAATGTCGAGAAAAACGATACCAATTGCGTCAGCAACGCTTATTAATAATGATTATTATAATGTAGTAATAGCAGTCGCGTTTGCTAACTTTTGTGTTTTTGAAATGTTTTCATTAACGTACAATAGTTCATATATAGTACCTATGCGATACCGGAAAACTACGGATATGGAAAATGTCGAGAAAAACGATACCAATTGCGTCAGCAACGCTTATTAATAATGATTATTATAATGTAGTAATAGCAGTCGCGTTTGCTAACTTTTGTGTTTTTGAAATGTTTTCATTAACGTACAATAGTTCATATATAGTACCTATGCGATACCGGAAAACTACGGATATGGAAAATGTCGAGAAAAACGATACCAATTGCGTCAGCAACGCTTATTAATAATGATTATTATAATGTAGTAATAGCAGTCGCGTTTGCTAACTTTTGTGTTTTTGAAATGTTTTCATTAACGTACAATAGTTCATATATAGTACCTATGCGATACCGGAAAACTACGGATATGGAAAATGTCGAGAAAAACGATACCAATTGCGTCAGCAACGCTTATTAATAATGATTATTATAATGTAGTAATAGCAGTCGCGTTTGCTAACTTTTGTGTTTTTGAAATGTTTTCATTAACGTACAATAGTTCATATATAGTACCTATGCGATACCGGAAAACTACGGATATGGAAAATGTCGAGAAAAACGATACCAATTGCGTCAGCAACGCTTATTAATAATGATTATTATAATGTAGTAATAGCAGTCGCGTTTGCTAACTTTTGTGTTTTTGAAATGTTTTCATTAACGTACAATAGTTCATATATAGTACCTATGCGATACCGGAAAACTACGGATATGGAAAATGTCGAGAAAAACGATACCAATTGCGTCAGCAACGCTTATTAATAATGATTATTATAATGTAGTAATAGCAGTCGCGTTTGCTAACTTTGTGTTTTTGAAATGTTTTCATTAACGTACAATAGTTCATATATAGTACCTATGCGATACCGGAAAACTACGGATATGGAAAATGTCGAGAAAAACGAAACCAATTGCGTCAGCAACGCTTATTAATAATGATTATTATAATGTAGTAATAGCAGTCGCGTTTGCTAACTTTTGTGTTTTTGAAATGTTTTCATTAACGTACAATAGTTCATATATAGTACCTATGCGATACCGGAAAACTACGGATATGGAAAATGTCGAGAAAAACGATACCAATTGCGTCAGCAACGCTTATTAATAATGATTATTATAATGTAGTAATAGCAGTCGCGTTTGCTAACTTTTGTGTTTTTGAAATGTTTTCATTAACGTACAATAGTTCATATATAGTACCTATGCGATACCGGAAAACTACGGATATGGAAAATGTCGAGAAAAACGATACCAATTGCGTCAGCAACGCTTATTAATAATGATTATTATAATGTAGTAATAGCAGTCGCGTTTGCTAACTTTTGTGTTTTTGAAATGTTTTCATTAACGTACAATAGTTCATATATAGTACCTATGCGATACCGGAAAACTACGGATATGGAAAATGTCGAGAAAAACGATACCAATTGCGTCAGCAACGCTTATTAATAATGATTATTATAATGTAGTAATAGCAGTCGCGTTTGCTAACTTTTGTGTTTTTGAAATGTTTTCATTAACGTACAATAGTTCATATATAGTACCTATGCGATACCGGAAAACTACGGATATGGAAAATGTCGAGAAAAACGATACCAATTGCGTCAGCAACGCTTATTAATAATGATTATTATAATGTAGTAATAGCAGTCGCGTTTGCTAACTTTTGTGTTTTTGAAATGTTTTCATTAACGTACAATAGTTCATATATAGTACCTATGCGATACCGGAAAACTACGGATATGGAAAATGTCGAGAAAAACGATACCAATTGCGTCAGCAACGCTTATTAATAATGATTATTATAATGTAGTAATAGCAGTCGCGTTTGCTAACTTTTGTGTTTTTGAAATGTTTTCATTAACGTACAATAGTTCATATATAGTACCTATGCGATACCGGAAAACTACGGATATGGAAAATGTCGAGAAAAACGATACCAATTGCGTCAGCAACGCTTATTAATAATGATTATTATAATGTAGTAATAGCAGTCGCGTTTGCTAACTTTTGTGTTTTTGAAATGTTTTCATTAACGTACAATAGTTCATATATAGTACCTATGCGATACCGGAAAACTACGGATATGGAAAATGTCGAGAAAAACGATACCAATTGCGTCAGCAACGCTTATTAATAATGATTATTATAATGTAGTAATAGCAGTCGCGTTTGCTAACTTTTGTGTTTTTAAAATGTTTTCATTAACGTACAATAGTTCATATATAGTACCTATGCGATACCGGAAAACTACGGATATGGAAAATGACGAGAAAAACGATACCAATTGCGTCAGCAACGCTTATTAACAATGATTATTATAATATAGTAATAGCAGTCGCGTTTGCTAACTTTTGTGTTTTTGAAATGTTTTCATTAACGTACAATAGTTCATATATAGTACCTATACAATACCGGAAAACTACGGATATGGAAAATGTCGAGAAAAACGATACCAATTGCGTCAGCAACGCTTATTAATAATGATTATTATAATGTAGTAATAGCAGTCGCGTTTGCTAACGTTTTCATTAACGTACAATAGTTCATATATAGTACCTATGCGATACCGGAAAACTACGGATATGGAAAATGTCGAGAAAAACGATACCAATTGCGTCAGCAACGCTTATTAATAATGATTATTATAATGTAGTAATAGCAGTCGCGTTTGCTAACTTTTGTGTTTTTGAAATGTTTTCATTAACGTACAATAGTTCATATATGGTACCTATGCGATACCGGAAAACTACGGATATGGAAAATGTCGAGAAAAACGATACCAATTGCGTCAGCAACGCTTAATAATGATTATTATTATGTAATAATAGCAGTCGCGTTTGCTAACTTTTGTGTTTTTGAAATGTTTTCATTAACGTACAATAGTTCATATATAGTACCTATGCGATACCGGAAAACTACGGATATGGAAAATGTCAGAAAAAAACGATACCAATTGCGTCAGCAACGCTTATTAATAATGATTATTATAATGTAGTAATAGCAGTCGCGTTTGCTAACTTTTGTGTTTTTGAAATGTTTTCATTAACGTACAATAGTTCATATATAGTACCTATGCGATACCAGAAAACTACGGATATGGAAAATGTCGAGAAAAACGATACCAATTGCGTCAGCAACGCTTATTAATAATGATTATTATAATGTAGTAATAGCAGTCGCGTTTGCTAACTTTTGTGTTTTTGAAATGTTTTCATTAACGTACAATAGTTCATATATAGTACCTATGCGATACCGGAAAACTACGGATATGGAAAATGTCGAGAAAAACGATACCAATTGCGTCAGCAACGCTTATTAATAATGATTATTATAATGTAGTAATAGCAGTCGCGTTTGCTAACTTTGGTGTTTTTGAAATGTTTTCATTAACGTACAATAGTTCATATATAGTACCTATGCGATACCGGAAAACTACGGATATGAAAAATGTCGAGAAAAACAATACCAATTGCGTCAGCAACGCTTATTAATAATGATTATTATAATGTAGTAATAGCAGTCGCGTTTGCTAACTTTTGTGTTTTTGAAATGTTTTCATTAACGTACAGTAGTTCATATATAGTACCTATGCGATACTGGAAAACTACGGCAATGGCAAATGTCGAGAAAAACAAAAATAATTGCGTCAGCAACGCTTATTAATAATGATTATTATAATGTAGTAATAGCAGTCGCGTTTGCTAACTTTTGTGTTTTTGAAATGTTTTCATTAACGTACAATAGTTCATATATAGTACCTATGCGATACCGAAAACTACGGATATGGAAAATGTCAGGAAAAACGATACCAATTGGGTCAGCAACGCTTATTAATAATGATTATTATAATGTAGTAATAGCAGTCGCGTTTGCTAACTTTTGTGTTTTTGAAATGTTTTCATTAACGTACAATAGTTCATATATAGTACCTATACGATACCGGAAAACTACGGATATGGAAAATGTCGAGAAAAACGATACCAATTGCGTCAGCAACGCTTATTAATAATGATTATTATAATGTAGTAATACCAGTCGCGTTTGCTAATTTTTGTGTTTTGAAATGTTTTCGTTAACGTACAATGGTTCATATATAGTACCTATGCGATACCGGAAAACTACGGATATGGAAAATGTCGAGAAAAACGATACCAATTGCGTCAGCAACGCTTAGTAATAATGATTATTATAATGTAGTGATAGCAGTCGCGTTTGCTAACTTTTGTCTTTTTGAAATGTTTTCATTAACGTACAATAGTTCATATATAGTACCTATGCGATACCGGAAAACTACGGCAATGGAAAATGTCGAGAAAAACGAAACCAATTGCGTCAGCAACGCTTATTAATAATGATTATTATAATAAGTAATGTGTGATCGCGTTTGCTAACTTTTGTGTTTTTGAAATGTTTTCATTAACGTACAATAGTTCATATATAGTACCTATGCGATACCGGAAAACTACGGATATGGAAAATGTCGAGAAAAACGATACCAATTGCGTCAGCAACGCTTATTAATAATGATTATTATAATATAGTAATAGCAGTCGCGTTTGCTAACTTTTGTGTTTTTGAAATGTTTTCATTAACGTACAATAGTTCATATATAGTACCTATGCGATACCTGAAAACTACGGATATGGAAAATGTCAGGAAAAACGATACCAATTGGGTCAGCAACGCTTATTAATAATGATTATTATAATGTAGTAATAGCAGTCGCGTTTGCTAACTTTTGTGTTTTTGAAATGTTTTCATTAACGTACAATAGTTCATATATAGTACCTATGCGATACCGGAAAACTACGGATATGGAAAATGTCGAGAAAAACGATACCAATTGCGTCAGCAACGCTTGTTAGTAATGATTATTATAATGTAGTAATAGCAATCGCGTTTGCTAACTTTTGTGTTTTTGAAATGTTTTCATTAACGTACAATAGTTCATATATAGTACCTATGCGATACCGGAAAACTACGGATATGGAAAATGTCGAGAAAAACGATACCAATTGCGTCAGCAACGCTTATTAATAATGATTATTATAATGTAGTAATAGCAGTCGCGTTTGCCAACATTTATGTTTTTGAAATGTTTTCATTAACGTACAATAGTTCATATATAGTACCTATGCGATACCGAAAAACTACGGATATGGAAAATATCGAGAAAAACGATACCAATTGCGTCAGCAACGCTTTATAATAATTATTATTATAATGCAGTAATAGCAGTCGCGTTTGCTAATTTTTGTGTTTTTGAAATGTTTTCATTAACGGACAATAGTTCATATATAGTACCTATGCGATACCGGAAAACTACGGATATGGAAAATGTGGAAAAAAACGATACCAATTGCGTCAGCAACAATTATTAATGATTATTATAATGTAGTAATAGCAGTCGCGTTTGCTAACTTTTGTGTTTTGAAATGTTTTCATTAACGTACAATAGTTCATATATAGTACCTATGCGATACCGGAAAACTACGGATATGGAAAATGTCGAAAAAAACGATACCAATTACGTCAGCAACGCTTATTAATAATGAATAATATAATGTAGTAATAGCAGTCTTGCGTGAATTTGCTAACTTTTGTGTTTTTGAAATGTTTTCATTAACGTACAATGGTTCATATATAATTACCTATGCGATACCGGAAAACTACGGATATGGAAAATGTCGAGAAAAACGATACCAATTGCGTCAGCAACGCTTAATAATAATGATTATTATAATGTAGTAATAGCAGTCGCGTTTGCTAACTTTTGTGTTTTTGAAATGTTTTCATTAACGTACAATAGTTCATATATAGTACCTATGCGATACCGGAAAACTACGGATATGGAAAATGTGGGAAAAAGCGATACCAATTGCGTCAGCAACGCTTATTCCGTAAACCGTTATTATAATGTAGTAATAGCGGTCGCGTTTGCTAACTTTTGTGTTTTTGAAATGTTTTCATTAACGTACAATAGTTCATATATAGTACCTATGCGATACCGGAAAACTACGGATATGGAAAATGTCGAGAAAAACGATACCAATTGCGTCAGCAACGCTTATTAATAATGATTATTATAATGTAGTAATAGCAATCGCGTTTGCTAACTTTTGTGTTTTTGAAATGTTTTCATTAACGTACAATAGTTCATATATAGTACCTATGCGATACCGGAAAACTACGGATATGGAAAATATCGAGAAAAACGACACCAATTGCGTCAGCAACGCTTATTAATAATGAGTATTATAATGTAGTAATAGCAGTCGCGTTTGCTAATTTTTGTATTTTGAAATGTTTTCATTAACGTACAATGGTTCATATATAGTACCTATGCGATACCGGAAAACTACGGATATGGAAAATGTCGAGAAAAATGATACCAATTGCGTCAGCAACGCTTATTAATAATGATTATTATAATGTAGTAATAGCAGTCGCGTTTGCTAACTTTTGTGTTTTTGAAATGTTTTCATTAACGTACAATAGTTCATATATAGTACCTATGCGATACCGGAAAACTACGGATATGGAAAATGACGAGAAAAACGATACCAATTGCGTCAGCAACGCTTATTAACAATGATTATTATAATATAGTAATAGCAGTCGCGTTTGCTAACTTTTGTGTTTTTGAAATGTTTTCATTATCGTACAATAGTTTATATATAGTACCTATGCGATAGCGGAAAGCTACGGATATGGAAAGTGTCGAAAAAAATGATACCAATTGCGTCAGCAACGCTTATTAATAATGATTATTATAATGTAGTAATAGCAATCGCGTTTGCTAACTTTTGTGTTTTTGAAATGTTTTCATTAACGTACAATAGTTGATATATAGTACCTATGCGATACCGAAAAACTACGGATATGGAAAATATCGAGAAAAAGTATACCAATTGCTTCAGCAACGCTTATTAATAATGATTATTATAATGTAGTAATAGCAGTCGCGTTTGCTAACTTTTGTGTTTTTGAAATGTTTTCATTAACGTACAATAGTTTATATATAGTACCTATGCGATACCGGAAAACTACGGATATTGAAAATGTCGAGAAAAACGATACCAATTGCGTCAGCAACGCTTATTAATAATGATTATTATAATGTAGTAATAGCAGTCGCGTTTGCTAACTTTTGTGTTTTTGAAATGTTTTCATTAACGTACAATAGTTCATATATAGTACCTATGCGATACCGGAAAACTACGGATATGGAAAATGTCGAGAAAAACGATACCAATTGCGTCAGCAACGCTTATTAATAATGATTATTATAATGTAGTAATAGCAGTCGCGTTTGCTACTTTTTGTGTTTTTGAAATGTTTTCATTAACGTACAATAGTTCATATATAGTACCTATGCGATACCGGAAAACTACGGATATGGAAAATGTCGAGAAAAACGATACCAATTGCGTCAGCAACGCTTATTAATAATGATTATTATAATGTAGTAATAGCAGTCGCGTTTGCTAACTTTTGTGTTTTGAAATGTTTTCATTAACGTACAATAGTTCATATATAGTACCTATGCGATAGCGGAGAGCTACGGATATGGAAAATGTCGAAAAAAACGATACCAATTGCGTCAGCAACGCTTAGTAATAATGATTATTATAATGTAGTAATAGCAGTCGCGTTTGCTAACTTTTGTGTTTTTGAAATGTTTTCATTAACGTACAATGGTTCATATATAGTACCTATGCGATACCGGAAAACTACGGATATGGAAAATGTCGAGAAAAACGATACCAATTGCGTCAGCAACGCTTATTAATAATGATTATTATAATGTAGTAATAGCAGTCGCGTTTGCTAACTTTTGTGTTTTTGAATGTTTTCATTAACGTACAATAGTTCATATATAGTACCTATGCGATACCGGAAAACTACGGATATGGAAAATGTCGAGAAAAACGATACCAATTGCGTCAGCAACGCTTATTAATAATGATTATTATAATGTAGTAATAGCAGTCGCGTTTGCTAACTTTTGTGTGTTTAAAATGTTTTCATTAACAAACAATAGTTCATATATAGTACCTATGCGATACCGGAAAACTACGGATATGGAAAATGTCAAGAAAAACGATACCAATTGCGTCAGCAACGCTTATTAATAATGATTATCATAATGTAGTAATAGCAGTCGCGTTTGCTAACTTTTGTGATTTGGAATGTTTTCATTAACGTACAATAGTTCATATATAGTACCTATGCGATACCGGAAAACTACGGATATGGAAAATGTCGAGAAAAACGATACCAATTGCGTCAGCAACGCTTATTAATAATGATTATTATAATGTAGTAATAGCAGTCGCGTTTGCTAATTTTTGTGTTTTTGAAATGTTTTCATTAACGTACAATAGTTCATATATAGTACCTATGCGATACCGGAAAACTACGGATATGGAAAATGTCGAGAAAAACGATACCAATTGCGTCAGCAACGCTTATTAATAATGATTATTATAATTTAGTAATAGCAGTCGCGTTTCCTAACTTTTGGGTTATTGAAAAGATGTTTTTACGATTAACGTGCAATGGTTCATATATAGCCATAAAAATCTATGCGATACCGGAAAACTACGGCATATGGAAAATGTCCCGAGAAAAACGAAACCAATTGGTGCGTCAGGCAACGCCAGCGTTAATAATGATTATTATAGTATGTAATAGGCAGTCAGCGTTTGCTAACTTTTGTGTTTTTGGAAATGTTTTCATTAACGTACAATAGATTCATATATAGTACCTATGCGATACCGGGAAAACTACGGATATGGAAAATGTCGAGGAAAAACGCTTGATACCAATTGCGTCAGCAACGCTTATTAATAACTGATTATTATAATGTGTAAGTAATAGCAGTCGCGTTTTGCTAACTTTTGTGTTTTTAAATGTTTTCAGTTAACGTACAATAGTTCATATATATAGTACCAATGCGATACCGGAAAACTACTGGATATGGAAAATGTCGAAGAAAAACGATACCAATTGCGTAACAAACAGCAACAGCTTATTAATAATGATTATTATGTAATGTAGTAATAGCAGTCGCGTTTGCTAACTTTTGTGTTTTTGAAATGTTTTCTTATTAACGTTACAATAGTTCATATATACTTAGTTACCTGTATGCGATACAGGAAAACTACGGATATGGAAAATGTCGAGAAAAACGGATACCAATTGCGTCAGCAACGCTTATTAATAATGATTATTATAATGTAGTAATAGCTAAGTCGCGTTTGCTAACTTTGTGTTTTTGAAAATGTTTCTTCATTAACGTACAATAGATTCACATATATAGTACCTATGCGATACGGAAAACTACGAGGATATGGAAAATGTCGAGAAAAACGATACCAAATTGCGTCAGCAACGCTGTAATAAATTTTGATTATTATAATGTAGTAATAGCCAGTCGCGTTTGCTAACTTCTTTGTGGCTTTTTGAAATCTGTTTTTTCATTAACGTTACAAATCAGTTCCATATGGTACCTATGCGATACCGGAAAACTACGGATATGGAAAATGTCGAGAAAAGATAGCCAATTGCGTCAGCCAACGCTTATTAATAATGATTATTATATAATGTAGCCTTTAATAGCTGTCCAGCGTTTGCTTAACTTTTTGTGTTTTTTGAAATGTTTTCATTAACGTACAATAGCGTTCATATTATAGTACCTATGCGATACCGGAAAATTCTGACGGTTATGGAAAATGTCGAGAAAAACGATACCGATTGCGTCAGCTAACGCTTATGTAATAATGATTATTTATAATGTACGGTAATAGCAGTCGCGTTTGCTAACTTTTTGTGTTTTTGAAATGTTTTCATTAACGTACACGCATAGTTCATATATAGTACCTATGCGATACCGGAAAACTACGGATATGGAAAATGTCGAGAAAAACGATACCAATTGCGTGAGCAACGCTTATTAATAATGATTATTATAATGTAGTAATAGCAGTCGCGTTTGCTAACTTTTGTGTTTTTGAAATGTTTTCATTAACGTACAATAGTTCATATATAGTACCTATGCGATGCCGGAAAACTACTGATATGGAAAATGTCGAGAAAAACGATACCAATTTATCAGCCAAGGCTTATTAATAATGAATATTATAATGAAGTAATAGCAGTCGCGCTTGCTAACTTTTGTGTTTTTGAGATGTTTTCATTAACGTACAATGGATTCACCTATATAGTACCTATACATTTTGATACCGGAAAACTACGGATATGGAAAATGTCGAGAAAAACAAAGCCAATTGCGTCAGTAACGCTTATTAATAATGATTATTCTAATGTAGTAATAGCAGTCGCGTTTGCTAACTTTTGTGTTTTTGAAATGTTTTAATTAACGTACAATAGTTCATATATAGTACCTATGCGATACCGGAAAACTACGACAATGGAAAATGTCGAGAAAAACGAAACCAATTGCGTCACCAACGCTTATTAATAATGATTATTATAATGTAGTAATAGCAGTCGCATTTGCTAACTTTTGTGTTTTTGAAATGTTTTCATTAACGTACAATAGTTCATATATATAGTACCTATGCGATACCGGAAAACTACGGCAAAGGAAAATGTCGAGAAAAACGAAACCAATTGCGTCAGCAACGCTTATTAATAATGATTATTATAATGTAGTAATAGCAGTCGCGTTTGCTAACTTTTGTGTTTTTAAAATGTTTTCATTAACGTACAATAGTTCATATATAGTACCTATGCGATACCGGAAAACTACGGATATAAAAAATGTCGAGAAAAACGATACCAATTGCGTCAGCAACGCTTTTTAATAATGATTATTATTATGTAGTAATAGCAGTCGCGTTTGCTAATTTTTGTGTTTTTGAAATGTTTTCATTAACGTACAATAGTTCATATATAGTACCTATGCGATACCGGAAAACTACGGATATGGAAAATGTCGAGAAAAACGATACCAATTGCGTCAGCAACGCTTATTAATAATGATTATTATAATGTAGTAATAGCAGTCGCGTTTGCTAACTTTTGTGTTTTTGAAATGTTTTCATTAACGTACAATAGTTCATATATAGTACCTATGCGATACCGGAAAACTACGGATATGGAAAATGTCGAGAAAAACGATACCAATTGCGTCAGCAACGCTTATTAATAATGATTATTATAATGTAGTAATAGCAGTCGCGTTTGCTAACTTTTGTGTTTTTGAAATGTTTTCATTAACGTACAATAGTTCATATATAGTACCTATGCGATACCGGAAAACTACGGATATGGAAAATGTCGAGAAAAACGATACCAATTGCGTCAGCAACGCTTATTAATAATGATTATTATAATGTAGTAATAGCAGTCGCGTTTGCTAACTTTTGTGTTTTTGAAATGTTTTCATTAACGTACAATAGTTCATATATAGTACCTATGCGATACCGGAAAACTACGGATATGGAAAATGTCGAGAAAAACGATACCAATTGCGTCAGCAACGCTTATTAATAATGATTATTATAATGTAGTAATAGCAGTCGCGTTTGCTAACTTTTGTGTTTTTGAAATGTTTTCATTAACGTACAATAGTTCATATATAGTACCTATGCGATACCGGAAAACTACGGATATGGAAAATGTCGAGAAAAACGATACCAATTGCGTCAGCAACGCTTATTAATAATGATTATTATAATGTAGTAATAGCAGTCGCGTTTGCTAACTTTTGTGTTTTTGAAATGTTTTCATTAACGTACAATAGTTCATATATAGTACCTATGCGATACCGGAAAACTACGGATATGGAAAATGTCGAGAAAAACGATACCAATTGCGTCAGCAACGCTTATTAATAATGATTATTATAATGTAGTAATAGCAGTCGCGTTTGCTAACTTTTGTGTTTTTGAAATGTTTTCATTAACGTACAATAGTTCATATATAGTACCTATGCGATACCGGAAAACTACGGATATGGAAAATGTCGAGAAAAACGATACCAATTGCGTCAGCAACGCTTATTAATAATGATTATTATAATGTAGTAATAGCAGTCGCGTTTGCTAACTTTTGTGTTTTTGAAATGTTTTCATTAACGTACAATAGTTCATATATAGTACCTATGCGATACCGGAAAACTACGGATATGGAAAATGTCGAGAAAAACGATACCAATTGCGTCAGCAACGCTTATTAATAATGATTATTATAATGTAGTAATAGCAGTCGCGTTTGCTAACTTTTGTGTTTTTGAAATGTTTTCATTAACGTACAATAGTTCATATATAGTACCTATGCGATACCGGAAAACTACGGATATGGAAAATGTCGAGAAAAACGATACCAATTGCGTCAGCAACGCTTATTAATAATGATTATTATAATGTAGTAATAGCAGTCGCGTTTGCTAACTTTTGTGTTTTTGAAATGTTTTCATTAACGTACAATAGTTCATATATAGTACCTATGCGATACCGGAAAACTACGGATATGGAAAATGTCGAGAAAAACGATACCAATTGCGTCAGCAACGCTTATTAATAATGATTATTATAATGTAGTAATAGCAGTCGCGTTTGCTAACTTTTGTGTTTTTGAAATGTTTTCATTAACGTACAATAGTTCATATATAGTACCTATGCGATACCGGAAAACTACGGATATGGAAAATGTCGAGAAAAACGATACCAATTGCGTCAGCAACGCTTATTAATAATGATTATTATAATGTAGTAATAGCAGTCGCGTTTGCTAACTTTTGTGTTTTTGAAATGTTTTCATTAACGTACAATAGTTCATATATAGTACCTATGCGATACCGGAAAACTACGGATATGGAAAATGTCGAGAAAAACGATACCAATTGCGTCAGCAACGCTTATTAATAATGATTATTATAATGTAGTAATAGCAGTCGCGTTTGCTAACTTTTGTGTTTTTGAAATGTTTTCATTAACGTACAATAGTTCATATATAGTACCTATGCGATACCGGAAAACTACGGATATGGAAAATGTCGAGAAAAACGATACCAATTGCGTCAGCAACGCTTATTAATAATGATTATTATAATGTAGTAATAGCAGTCGCGTTTGCTAACTTTTGTGTTTTTGAAATGTTTTCATTAACGTACAATAGTTCATATATAGTACCTATGCGATACCGGAAAACTACGGATATGGAAAATGTCGAGAAAAACGATACCAATTGCGTCAGCAACGCTTATTAATAATGATTATTATAATGTAGTAATAGCAGTCGCGTTTGCTAACTTTTGTGTTTTTGAAATGTTTTCATTAACGTACAATAGTTCATATATAGTACCTATGCGATACCGGAAAACTACGGATATGGAAAATGTCGAGAAAAACGATACCAATTGCGTCAGCAACGCTTATTAATAATGATTATTATAATGTAGTAATAGCAGTCGCGTTTGCTAACTTTTGTGTTTTTGAAATGTTTTCATTAACGTACAATAGTTCATATATAGTACCTATGCGATACCGGAAAACTACGGATATGGAAAATGTCGAGAAAAACGATACCAATTGCGTCAGCAACGCTTATTAATAATGATTATTATAATGTAGTAATAGCAGTCGCGTTTGCTAACTTTTGTGTTTTTGAAATGTTTTCATTAACGTACAATAGTTCATATATAGTACCTATGCGATACCGGAAAACTACGGATATGGAAAATGTCGAGAAAAACGATACCAATTGCGTCAGCAACGCTTATTAATAATGATTATTATAATGTAGTAATAGCAGTCGCGTTTGCTAACTTTTGTGTTTTTGAAATGTTTTCATTAACGTACAATAGTTCATATATAGTACCTATGCGATACCGGAAAACTACGGATATGGAAAATGTCGAGAAAAACGATACCAATTGCGTCAGCAACGCTTATTAATAATGATTATTATAATGTAGTAATAGCAGTCGCGTTTGCTAACTTTTGTGTTTTTGAAATGTTTTCATTAACGTACAATAGTTCATATATAGTACCTATGCGATACCGGAAAACTACGGATATGGAAAATGTCGAGAAAAACGATACCAATTGCGTCAGCAACGCTTATTAATAATGATTATTATAATGTAGTAATAGCAGTCGCGTTTGCTAACTTTTGTGTTTTTGAAATGTTTTCATTAACGTACAATAGTTCATATATAGTACCTATGCGATACCGGAAAACTACGGATATGGAAAATGTCGAGAAAAACGATACCAATTGCGTCAGCAACGCTTATTAATAATGATTATTATAATGTAGTAATAGCAGTCGCGTTTGCTAACTTTTGTGTTTTTGAAATGTTTTCATTAACGTACAATAGTTCATATATAGTACCTATGCGATACCGGAAAACTACGGATATGGAAAATGTCGAGAAAAACGATACCAATTGCGTCAGCAACGCTTATTAATAATGATTATTATAATGTAGTAATAGCAGTCGCGTTTGCTAACTTTTGTGTTTTTGAAATGTTTTCATTAACGTACAATAGTTCATATATAGTACCTATGCGATACCGGAAAACTACGGATATGGAAAATGTCGAGAAAAACGATACCAATTGCGTCAGCAACGCTTATTAATAATGATTATTATAATGTAGTAATAGCAGTCGCGTTTGCTAACTTTTGTGTTTTTGAAATGTTTTCATTAACGTACAATAGTTCATATATAGTACCTATGCGATACCGGAAAACTACGGATATGGAAAATGTCGAGAAAAACGATACCAATTGCGTCAGCAACGCTTATTAATAATGATTATTATAATGTAGTAATAGCAGTCGCGTTTGCTAACTTTTGTGTTTTTGAAATGTTTTCATTAACGTACAATAGTTCATATATAGTACCTATGCGATACCGGAAAACTACGGATATGGAAAATGTCGAGAAAAACGATACCAATTGCGTCAGCAACGCTTATTAATAATGATTATTATAATGTAGTAATAGCAGTCGCGTTTGCTAACTTTTGTGTTTTTGAAATGTTTTCATTAACGTACAATAGTTCATATATAGTACCTATGCGATACCGGAAAACTACGGATATGGAAAATGTCGAGAAAAACGATACCAATTGCGTCAGCAACGCTTATTAATAATGATTATTATAATGTAGTAATAGCAGTCGCGTTTGCTAACTTTTGTGTTTTTGAAATGTTTTCATTAACGTACAATAGTTCATATATAGTACCTATGCGATACCGGAAAACTACGGATATGGAAAATGTCGAGAAAAACGATACCAATTGCGTCAGCAACGCTTATTAATAATGATTATTATAATGTAGTAATAGCAGTCGCGTTTGCTAACTTTTGTGTTTTTGAAATGTTTTCATTAACGTACAATAGTTCATATATAGTACCTATGCGATACCGGAAAACTACGGATATGGAAAATGTCGAGAAAAACGATACCAATTGCGTCAGCAACGCTTATTAATAATGATTATTATAATGTAGTAATAGCAGTCGCGTTTGCTAACTTTTGTGTTTTTGAAATGTTTTCATTAACGTACAATAGTTCATATATAGTACCTATGCGATACCGGAAAACTACGGATATGGAAAATGTCGAGAAAAACGATACCAATTGCGTCAGCAACGCTTATTAATAATGATTATTATAATGTAGTAATAGCAGTCGCGTTTGCTAACTTTTGTGTTTTTGAAATGTTTTCATTAACGTACAATAGTTCATATATAGTACCTATGCGATACCGGAAAACTACGGATATGGAAAATGTCGAGAAAAACGATACCAATTGCGTCAGCAACGCTTATTAATAATGATTATTATAATGTAGTAATAGCAGTCGCGTTTGCTAACTTTTGTGTTTTTGAAATGTTTTCATTAACGTACAATAGTTCATATATAGTACCTATGCGATACCGGAAAACTACGGATATGGAAAATGTCGAGAAAAACGATACCAATTGCGTCAGCAACGCTTATTAATAATGATTATTATAATGTAGTAATAGCAGTCGCGTTTGCTAACTTTTGTGTTTTTGAAATGTTTTCATTAACGTACAATAGTTCATATATAGTACCTATGCGATACCGGAAAACTACGGATATGGAAAATGTCGAGAAAAACGATACCAATTGCGTCAGCAACGCTTATTAATAATGATTATTATAATGTAGTAATAGCAGTCGCGTTTGCTAACTTTTGTGTTTTTGAAATGTTTTCATTAACGTACAATAGTTCATATATAGTACCTATGCGATACCGGAAAACTACGGATATGGAAAATGTCGAGAAAAACGATACCAATTGCGTCAGCAACGCTTATTAATAATGATTATTATAATGTAGTAATAGCAGTCGCGTTTGCTAACTTTTGTGTTTTTGAAATGTTTTCATTAACGTACAATAGTTCATATATAGTACCTATGCGATACCGGAAAACTACGGATATGGAAAATGTCGAGAAAAACGATACCAATTGCGTCAGCAACGCTTATTAATAATGATTATTATAATGTAGTAATAGCAGTCGCGTTTGCTAACTTTTGTGTTTTTGAAATGTTTTCATTAACGTACAATAGTTCATATATAGTACCTATGCGATACCGGAAAACTACGGATATGGAAAATGTCGAGAAAAACGATACCAATTGCGTCAGCAACGCTTATTAATAATGATTATTATAATGTAGTAATAGCAGTCGCGTTTGCTAACTTTTGTGTTTTTGAAATGTTTTCATTAACGTACAATAGTTCATATATAGTACCTATGCGATACCGGAAAACTACGGATATGGAAAATGTCGAGAAAAACGATACCAATTGCGTCAGCAACGCTTATTAATAATGATTATTATAATGTAGTAATAGCAGTCGCGTTTGCTAACTTTTGTGTTTTTGAAATGTTTTCATTAACGTACAATAGTTCATATATAGTACCTATGCGATACCGGAAAACTACGGATATGGAAAATGTCGAGAAAAACGATACCAATTGCGTCAGCAACGCTTATTAATAATGATTATTATAATGTAGTAATAGCAGTCGCGTTTGCTAACTTTTGTGTTTTTGAAATGTTTTCATTAACGTACAATAGTTCATATATAGTACCTATGCGATACCGGAAAACTACGGATATGGAAAATGTCGAAAAACAACGATACCAATTGCGTCAGCAACGCTTATTAATAATGATTATTATAATGTAGTAATAGCAGTCGCGTTTGCTAACTTTTGTGTTTTTGAAATGTTTTCATTAACGTACAATAGTTCATATATAGTACCTATGCGATACCGGAAAACTACGGATATGGAAAATGTCGAGAAAAACGATACCAATTGCGTCAGCAACGCTTATTAATAATGATTATTATAATGTAGTAATAGCAGTCGCGTTTGCTAACTTTTGTGTTTTTGAAATGTTTTCATTAACGTACAATAGTTCATATATAGTACCTATGCGATACCGGAAAACTACGGATATGGAAAATGTCGAGAAAAACGATACCAATTGCGTCAGCAACGCTTATTAATAATGATTATTATAATGTAGTAATAGCAGTCGCGTTTGCTAACTTTTGTGTTTTTGAAATGTTTTCATTAACGTACAATAGTTCATATATAGTACCTATGCGATACCGGAAAACTACGGATATGGAAAATGTCGAGAAAAACGATACCAATTGCGTCAGCAACGCTTATTAATAATGATTATTATAATGTAGTAATAGCAGTCGCGTTTGCTAACTTTTGTGTTTTTGAAATGTTTTCATTAACGTACAATAGTTCATATATAGTACCTATGCGATACCGGAAAACTACGGATATGGAAAATGTCGAGAAAAACGATACCAATTGCGTCAGCAACGCTTATTAATAATGATTATTATAATGTAGTAATAGCAGTCGCGTTTGCTAACTTTTGTGTTTTTGAAATGTTTTCATTAACGTACAATAGTTCATATATAGTACCTATGCGATACCGGAAAACTACGGATATGGAAAATGTCGAGAAAAACGATACCAATTGCGTCAGCAACGCTTATTAATAATGATTATTATAATGTAGTAATAGCAGTCGCGTTTGCTAACTTTGTGTTTTTGAAATGTTTTCATTAACGTACAATAGTTCATATATAGTACCTATGCGATACCGGAAAACTACGGATATGGAAAATGTCGAGAAAAACGATACCAATTGCGTCAGCAACGCTTATTAATAATGATTATTATAATGTAGTAATAGCAGTCGCGTTTGCTAACTTTTGTGTTTTTGAAATGTTTTCATTAACGTACAATAGTTCATATATAGTACCTATGCGATACCGGAAAACTACGGATATGGAAAATGTCGAGAAAAACGATACCAATTGCGTCAGCAACGCTTATTAATAATGATTATTATAATGTAGTAATAGCAGTCGCGTTTGCTAACTTTTGTGTTTTTGAAATGTTTTCATTAACGTACAATAGTTCATATATAGTACCTATGCGATACCGGAAAACTACGGATATGGAAAATGTCGAGAAAAACGATACCAATTGCGTCAGCAACGCTTATTAATAATGATTATTATAATGTAGTAATAGCAGTCGCGTTTGCTAACTTTTGTGTTTTTGAAATGTTTTCATTAACGTACAATAGTTCATATATAGTACCTATGCGATACCGGAAAACTACGGATATGGAAAATGTCGAGAAAAACGATACCAATTGCGTCAGCAACGCTTATTAATAATGATTATTATAATGTAGTAATAGCAGTCGCGTTTGCTAACTTTTGTGTTTTTGAAATGTTTTCATTAACGTACAATAGTTCATATATAGTACCTATGCGATACCGGAAAACTACGGATATGGAAAATGTCGAGAAAAACGATACCAATTGCGTCAGCAACGCTTATTAATAATGATTATTATAATGTAGTAATAGCAGTCGCGTTTGCTAACTTTTGTGTTTTTGAAATGTTTTCATTAACGTACAATAGTTCATATATAGTACCTATGCGATACCGGAAAACTACGGATATGGAAAATGTCGAGAAAAACGATACCAATTGCGTCAGCAACGCTTATTAATAATGATTATTATAATGTAGTAATAGCAGTCGCGTTTGCTAACTTTTGTGTTTTTGAAATGTTTTCATTAACGTACAATAGTTCATATATAGTACCTATGCGATACCGGAAAACTACGGATATGGAAAATGTCGAGAAAAACGATACCAATTGCGTCAGCAACGCTTATTAATAATGATTATTATAATGTAGTAATAGCAGTCGCGTTTGCTAACTTTTGTGTTTTTGAAATGTTTTCATTAACGTACAATAGTTCATATATAGTACCTATGCGATACCGGAAAACTACGGATATGGAAAATGTCGAGAAAAACGATACCAATTGCGTCAGCAACGCTTATTAATAATGATTATTATAATGTAGTAATAGCAGTCGCGTTTGCTAACTTTTGTGTTTTTGAAATGTTTTCATTAACGTACAATAGTTCATATATAGTACCTATGCGATACCGGAAAACTACGGATATGGAAAATGTCGAGAAAAACGATACCAATTGCGTCAGCAACGCTTATTAATAATGATTATTATAATGTAGTAATAGCAGTCGCGTTTGCTAACTTTTGTGTTTTTGAAATGTTTTCATTAACGTACAATAGTTCATATATAGTACCTATGCGATACCGGAAAACTACGGATATGGAAAATGTCGAGAAAAACGATACCAATTGCGTCAGCAACGCTTATTAATAATGATTATTATAATGTAGTAATAGCAGTCGCGTTTGCTAACTTTTGTGTTTTTGAAATGTTTTCATTAACGTACAATAGTTCATATATAGTACCTATGCGATACCGGAAAACTACGGATATGGAAAATGTCGAGAAAAACGATACCAATTGCGTCAGCAACGCTTATTAATAATGATTATTATAATGTAGTAATAGCAGTCGCGTTTGCTAACTTTTGTGTTTTTGAAATGTTTTCATTAACGTACAATAGTTCATATATAGTACCTATGCGATACCGGAAAACTACGGATATGGAAAATGTCGAGAAAAACGATACCAATTGCGTCAGCAACGCTTATTAATAATGATTATTATAATGTAGTAATAGCAGTCGCGTTTGCTAACTTTTGTGTTTTTGAAATGTTTTCATTAACGTACAATAGTTCATATATAGTACCTATGCGATACCGGAAAACTACGGATATGGAAAATGTCGAGAAAAACGATACCAATTGCGTCAGCAACGCTTATTAATAATGATTATTATAATGTAGTAATAGCAGTCGCGTTTGCTAACTTTTGTGTTTTTGAAATGTTTTCATTAACGTACAATAGTTCATATATAGTACCTATGCGATACCGGAAAACTACGGATATGGAAAATGTCGAGAAAAACGATACCAATTGCGTCAGCAACGCTTATTAATAATGATTATTATAATGTAGTAATAGCAGTCGCGTTTGCTAACTTTTGTGTTTTTGAAATGTTTTCATTAACGTACAATAGTTCATATATAGTACCTATGCGATACCGGAAAACTACGGATATGGAAAATGTCGAGAAAAACGATACCAATTGCGTCAGCAACGCTTATTAATAATGATTATTATAATGTAGTAATAGCAGTCGCGTTTGCTAACTTTTGTGTTTTTGAAATGTTTTCATTAACGTACAATAGTTCATATATAGTACCTATGCGATACCGGAAAACTACGGATATGGAAAATGTCGAGAAAAACGATACCAATTGCGTCAGCAACGCTTATTAATAATGATTATTATAATGTAGTAATAGCAGTCGCGTTTGCTAACTTTTGTGTTTTTGAAATGTTTTCATTAACGTACAATAGTTCATATATAGTACCTATGCGATACCGGAAAACTACGGATATGGAAAATGTCGAGAAAAACGATACCAATTGCGTCAGCAACGCTTATTAATAATGATTATTATAATGTAGTAATAGCAGTCGCGTTTGCTAACTTTTGTGTTTTTGAAATGTTTTCATTAACGTACAATAGTTCATATATAGTACCTATGCGATACCGGAAAACTACGGATATGGAAAATGTCGAGAAAAACGATACCAATTGCGTCAGCAACGCTTATTAATAATGATTATTATAATGTAGTAATAGCAGTCGCGTTTGCTAACTTTTGTGTTTTTGAAATGTTTTCATTAACGTACAATAGTTCATATATAGTACCTATGCGATACCGGAAAACTACGGATATGGAAAATGTCGAGAAAAACGATACCAATTGCGTCAGCAACGCTTATTAATAATGATTATTATAATGTAGTAATAGCAGTCGCGTTTGCTAACTTTTGTGTTTTTGAAATGTTTTCATTAACGTACAATAGTTCATATATAGTACCTATGCGATACCGGAAAACTACGGATATGGAAAATGTCGAGAAAAACGATACCAATTGCGTCAGCAACGCTTATTAATAATGATTATTATAATGTAGTAATAGCAGTCGCGTTTGCTAACTTTTGTGTTTTTGAAATGTTTTCATTAACGTACAATAGTTCATATATAGTACCTATGCGATACCGGAAAACTACGGATATGGAAAATGTCGAGAAAAACGATACCAATTGCGTCAGCAACGCTTATTAATAATGATTATTATAATGTAGTAATAGCAGTCGCGTTTGCTAACTTTTGTGTTTTTGAAATGTTTTCATTAACGTACAATAGTTCATATATAGTACCTATGCGATACCGGAAAACTACGGATATGGAAAATGTCGAGAAAAACGATACCAATTGCGTCAGCAACGCTTATTAATAATGATTATTATAATGTAGTAATAGCAGTCGCGTTTGCTAACTTTTGTGTTTTTGAAATGTTTTCATTAACGTACAATAGTTCATATATAGTACCTATGCGATACCGGAAAACTACGGATATGGAAAATGTCGAGAAAAACGATACCAATTGCGTCAGCAACGCTTATTAATAATGATTATTATAATGTAGTAATAGCAGTCGCGTTTGCTAACTTTGTGTTTTTGAAATGTTTTCATTAACGTACAATAGTTCATATATAGTACCTATGCGATACCGGAAAACTACGGATATGGAAAATGTCGAGAAAAACGATACCAATTGCGTCAGCAACGCTTATTAATAATGATTATTATAATGTAGTAATAGCAGTCGCGTTTGCTAACTTTTGTGTTTTTGAAATGTTTTCATTAACGTACAATAGTTCATATATAGTACCTATGCGATACCGGAAAACTACGGATATGGAAAATGTCGAGAAAAACGATACCAATTGCGTCAGCAACGCTTATTAATAATGATTATTATAATGTAGTAATAGCAGTCGCGTTTGCTAACTTTTGTGTTTTTGAAATGTTTTCATTAACGTACAATAGTTCATATATAGTACCTATGCGATACCGGAAAACTACGGATATGGAAAATGTCGAGAAAAACGATACCAATTGCGTCAGCAACGCTTATTAATAATGATTATTATAATGTAGTAATAGCAGTCGCGTTTGCTAACTTTTGTGTTTTTGAAATGTTTTCATTAACGTACAATAGTTCATATATAGTACCTATGCGATACCGGAAAACTACGGATATGGAAAATGTCGAGAAAAACGATACCAATTGCGTCAGCAACGCTTATTAATAATGATTATTATAATGTAGTAATAGCAGTCGCGTTTGCTAACTTTTGTGTTTTTGAAATGTTTTCATTAACGTACAATAGTTCATATATAGTACCTATGCGATACCGGAAAACTACGGATATGGAAAATGTCGAGAAAAACGATACCAATTGCGTCAGCAACGCTTATTAATAATGATTATTATAATGTAGTAATAGCAGTCGCGTTTGCTAACTTTTGTGTTTTTGAAATGTTTTCATTAACGTACAATAGTTCATATATAGTACCTATGCGATACCGGAAAACTACGGATATGGAAAATGTCGAGAAAAACGATACCAATTGCGTCAGCAACGCTTATTAATAATGATTATTATAATGTAGTAATAGCAGTCGCGTTTGCTAACTTTTGTGTTTTTGAAATGTTTTCATTAACGTACAATAGTTCATATATAGTACCTATGCGATACCGGAAAACTACGGATATGGAAAATGTCGAGAAAAACGATACCAATTGCGTCAGCAACGCTTATTAATAATGATTATTATAATGTAGTAATAGCAGTCGCGTTTGCTAACTTTTGTGTTTTTGAAATGTTTTCATTAACGTACAATAGTTCATATATAGTACCTATGCGATACCGGAAAACTACGGATATGGAAAATGTCGAGAAAAACGATACCAATTGCGTCAGCAACGCTTATTAATAATGATTATTATAATGTAGTAATAGCAGTCGCGTTTGCTAACTTTTGTGTTTTTGAAATGTTTTCATTAACGTACAATAGTTCATATATAGTACCTATGCGATACCGGAAAACTACGGATATGGAAAATGTCGAGAAAAACGATACCAATTGCGTCAGCAACGCTTATTAATAATGATTATTATAATGTAGTAATAGCAGTCGCGTTTGCTAACTTTTGTGTTTTTGAAATGTTTTCATTAACGTACAATAGTTCATATATAGTACCTATGCGATACCGGAAAACTACGGATATGGAAAATGTCGAGAAAAACGATACCAATTGCGTCAGCAACGCTTATTAATAATGATTATTATAATGTAGTAATAGCAGTCGCGTTTGCTAACTTTTGTGTTTTTGAAATGTTTTCATTAACGTACAATAGTTCATATATAGTACCTATGCGATACCGGAAAACTACGGATATGGAAAATGTCGAGAAAAACGATACCAATTGCGTCAGCAACGCTTATTAATAATGATTATTATAATGTAGTAATAGCAGTCGCGTTTGCTAACTTTTGTGTTTTTGAAATGTTTTCATTAACGTACAATAGTTCATATATAGTACCTATGCGATACCGGAAAACTACGGATATGGAAAATGTCGAGAAAAACGATACCAATTGCGTCAGCAACGCTTATTAATAATGATTATTATAATGTAGTAATAGCAGTCGCGTTTGCTAACTTTTGTGTTTTTGAAATGTTTTCATTAACGTACAATAGTTCATATATAGTACCTATGCGATACCGGAAAACTACGGATATGGAAAATGTCGAGAAAAACGATACCAATTGCGTCAGCAACGCTTATTAATAATGATTATTATAATGTAGTAATAGCAGTCGCGTTTGCTAACTTTTGTGTTTTGAAATGTTTTCATTAACGTACAATAGTTCATATATAGTACCTATGCGATACCGGAAAACTACGGATATGGAAAATGTCGAGAAAAACGATACCAATTGCGTCAGCAACGCTTATTAATAATGATTATTATAATGTAGTAATAGCAGTCGCGTTTGCTAACTTTTGTGTTTTTGAAATGTTTTCATTAACGTACAATAGTTCATATATAGTACCTATGCGATACCGGAAAACTACGGATATGGAAAATGTCGAGAAAAACGATACCAATTGCGTCAGCAACGCTTATTAATAATGATTATTATAATGTAGTAATAGCAGTCGCGTTTGCTAACTTTTGTGTTTTTGAAATGTTTTCATTAACGTACAATAGTTCATATATAGTACCTATGCGATACCGGAAAACTACGGATATGGAAAATGTCGAGAAAAACGATACCAATTGCGTCAGCAACGCTTATTAATAATGATTATTATAATGTAGTAATAGCAGTCGCGTTTGCTAACTTTTGTGTTTTTGAAATGTTTTCATTAACGTACAATAGTTCATATATAGTACCTATGCGATACCGGAAAACTACGGATATGGAAAATGTCGAGAAAAACGATACCAATTGCGTCAGCAACGCTTATTAATAATGATTATTATAATGTAGTAATAGCAGTCGCGTTTGCTAACTTTTGTGTTTTTGAAATGTTTTCATTAACGTACAATAGTTCATATATAGTACCTATGCGATACCGGAAAACTACGGATATGGAAAATGTCGAGAAAAACGATACCAATTGCGTCAGCAACGCTTATTAATAATGATTATTATAATGTAGTAATAGCAGTCGCGTTTGCTAACTTTTGTGTTTTTGAAATGTTTTCATTAACGTACAATAGTTCATATATAGTACCTATGCGATACCGGAAAACTACGGATATGGAAAATGTCGAGAAAAACGATACCAATTGCGTCAGCAACGCTTATTAATAATGATTATTATAATGTAGTAATAGCAGTCGCGTTTGCTAACTTTTGTGTTTTTGAAATGTTTTCATTAACGTACAATAGTTCATATATAGTACCTATGCGATACCGGAAAACTACGGATATGGAAAATGTCGAGAAAAACGATACCAATTGCGTCAGCAACGCTTATTAATAATGATTATTATAATGTAGTAATAGCAGTCGCGTTTGCTAACTTTTGTGTTTTTGAAATGTTTTCATTAACGTACAATAGTTCATATATAGTACCTATGCGATACCGGAAAACTACGGATATGGAAAATGTCGAGAAAAACGATACCAATTGCGTCAGCAACGCTTATTAATAATGATTATTATAATGTAGTAATAGCAGTCGCGTTTGCTAACTTTTGTGTTTTTGAAATGTTTTCATTAACGTACAATAGTTCATATATAGTACCTATGCGATACCGGAAAACTACGGATATGGAAAATGTCGAGAAAAACGATACCAATTGCGTCAGCAACGCTTATTAATAATGATTATTATAATGTAGTAATAGCAGTCGCGTTTGCTAACTTTTGTGTTTTTGAAATGTTTTCATTAACGTACAATAGTTCATATATAGTACCTATGCGATACCGGAAAACTACGGATATGGAAAATGTCGAGAAAAACGATACCAATTGCGTCAGCAACGCTTATTAATAATGATTATTATAATGTAGTAATAGCAGTCGCGTTTGCTAACTTTTGTGTTTTTGAAATGTTTTCATTAACGTACAATAGTTCATATATAGTACCTATGCGATACCGGAAAACTACGGATATGGAAAATGTCGAGAAAAACGATACCAATTGCGTCAGCAACGCTTATTAATAATGATTATTATAATGTAGTAATAGCAGTCGCGTTTGCTAACTTTTGTGTTTTTGAAATGTTTTCATTAACGTACAATAGTTCATATATAGTACCTATGCGATACCGGAAAACTACGGATATGGAAAATGTCGAGAAAAACGATACCAATTGCGTCAGCAACGCTTATTAATAATGATTATTATAATGTAGTAATAGCAGTCGCGTTTGCTAACTTTTGTGTTTTTGAAATGTTTTCATTAACGTACAATAGTTCATATATAGTACCTATGCGATACCGGAAAACTACGGATATGGAAAATGTCGAGAAAAACGATACCAATTGCGTCAGCAACGCTTATTAATAATGATTATTATAATGTAGTAATAGCAGTCGCGTTTGCTAACTTTTGTGTTTTTGAAATGTTTTCATTAACGTACAATAGTTCATATATAGTACCTATGCGATACCGGAAAACTACGGATATGGAAAATGTCGAGAAAAACGATACCAATTGCGTCAGCAACGCTTATTAATAATGATTATTATAATGTAGTAATAGCAGTCGCGTTTGCTAACTTTTGTGTTTTTGAAATGTTTTCATTAACGTACAATAGTTCATATATAGTACCTATGCGATACCGGAAAACTACGGATATGGAAAATGTCGAGAAAAACGATACCAATTGCGTCAGCAACGCTTATTAATAATGATTATTATAATGTAGTAATAGCAGTCGCGTTTGCTAACTTTTGTGTTTTTGAAATGTTTTCATTAACGTACAATAGTTCATATATAGTACCTATGCGATACCGGAAAACTACGGATATGGAAAATGTCGAGAAAAACGATACCAATTGCGTCAGCAACGCTTATTAATAATGATTATTATAATGTAGTAATAGCAGTCGCGTTTGCTAACTTTTGTGTTTTTGAAATGTTTTCATTAACGTACAATAGTTCATATATAGTACCTATGCGATACCGGAAAACTACGGATATGGAAAATGTCGAGAAAAACGATACCAATTGCGTCAGCAACGCTTATTAATAATGATTATTATAATGTAGTAATAGCAGTCGCGTTTGCTAACTTTTGTGTTTTTGAAATGTTTTCATTAACGTACAATAGTTCATATATAGTACCTATGCGATACCGGAAAACTACGGATATGGAAAATGTCGAGAAAAACGATACCAATTGCGTCAGCAACGCTTATTAATAATGATTATTATAATGTAGTAATAGCAGTCGCGTTTGCTAACTTTTGTGTTTTTGAAATGTTTTCATTAACGTACAATAGTTCATATATAGTACCTATGCGATACCGGAAAACTACGGATATGGAAAATGTCGAGAAAAACGATACCAATTGCGTCAGCAACGCTTATTAATAATGATTATTATAATGTAGTAATAGCAGTCGCGTTTGCTAACTTTTGTGTTTTTGAAATGTTTTCATTAACGTACAATAGTTCATATATAGTACCTATGCGATACCGGAAAACTACGGATATGGAAAATGTCGAGAAAAACGATACCAATTGCGTCAGCAACGCTTATTAATAATGATTATTATAATGTAGTAATAGCAGTCGCGTTTGCTAACTTTTGTGTTTTTGAAATGTTTTCATTAACGTACAATAGTTCATATATAGTACCTATGCGATACCGGAAAACTACGGATATGGAAAATGTCGAGAAAAACGATACCAATTGCGTCAGCAACGCTTATTAATAATGATTATTATAATGTAGTAATAGCAGTCGCGTTTGCTAACTTTTGTGTTTTTGAAATGTTTTCATTAACGTACAATAGTTCATATATAGTACCTATGCGATACCGGAAAACTACGGATATGGAAAATGTCGAGAAAAACGATACCAATTGCGTCAGCAACGCTTATTAATAATGATTATTATAATGTAGTAATAGCAGTCGCGTTTGCTAACTTTTGTGTTTTTGAAATGTTTTCATTAACGTACAATAGTTCATATATAGTACCTATGCGATACCGGAAAACTACGGATATGGAAAATGTCGAGAAAAACGATACCAATTGCGTCAGCAACGCTTATTAATAATGATTATTATAATGTAGTAATAGCAGTCGCGTTTGCTAACTTTGTGTTTTTGAAATGTTTTCATTAACGTACAATAGTTCATATATAGTACCTATGCGATACCG
This sequence comes from Aquatica leii, assembly GCA_035610365.1. Lineage (NCBI taxonomy): Eukaryota > Metazoa > Arthropoda > Insecta > Coleoptera > Lampyridae > Aquatica > Aquatica leii. Next base: position 79,184 of record JARPUR010000017.1, on the reverse strand, counting down.
GAAAACTACGGATATGGAAAATGTCGAGAAAAACGATACCAATTGCGTCAGCAACGCTTATTAATAATGATTATTATAATGTAGTAATAGCAGTCGCGTTTGCTAACTTTTGTGTTTTTGAAATGTTTTCATTAACGTACAATAGTTCATATATAGTACCTATGCGATACCGGAAAACTACGGATATGGAAAATGTCGAGAAAAACGATACCAATTGCGTCAGCAACGCTTATTAATAATGATTATTATAATGTAGTAATAGCAGTCGCGTTTGCTAACTTTTGTGTTTTTGAAATGTTTTCATTAACGTACAATAGTTCATATATAGTACCTATGCGATACCGGAAAACTACGGATATGGAAAATGTCGAGAAAAACGATACCAATTGCGTCAGCAACGCTTATTAATAATGATTATTATAATGTAGTAATAGCAGTCGCGTTTGCTAACTTTTGTGTTTTTGAAATGTTTTCATTAACGTACAATAGTTCATATATAGTACCTATGCGATACCGGAAAACTACGGATATGGAAAATGTCGAGAAAAACGATACCAATTGCGTCAGCAACGCTTATTAATAATGATTATTATAATGTAGTAATAGCAGTCGCGTTTGCTAACTTTTGTGTTTTTGAAATGTTTTCATTAACGTACAATAGTTCATATATAGTACCTATGCGATACCGGAAAACTACGGATATGGAAAATGTCGAGAAAAACGATACCAATTGCGTCAGCAACGCTTATTAATAATGATTATTATAATGTAGTAATAGCAGTCGCGTTTGCTAACTTTTGTGTTTTTGAAATGTTTTCATTAACGTACAATAGTTCATATATAGTACCTATGCGATACCGGAAAACTACGGATATGGAAAATGTCGAGAAAAACGATACCAATTGCGTCAGCAACGCTTATTAATAATGATTATTATAATGTAGTAATAGCAGTCGCGTTTGCTAACTTTTGTGTTTTTGAAATGTTTTCATTAACGTACAATAGTTCATATATAGTACCTATGCGATACCGGAAAACTACGGATATGGAAAATGTCGAGAAAAACGATACCAATTGCGTCAGCAACGCTTATTAATAATGATTATTATAATGTAGTAATAGCAGTCGCGTTTGCTAACTTTTGTGTTTTTGAAATGTTTTCATTAACGTACAATAGTTCATATATAGTACCTATGCGATACCGGAAAACTACGGATATGGAAAATGTCGAGAAAAACGATACCAATTGCGTCAGCAACGCTTATTAATAATGATTATTATAATGTAGTAATAGCAGTCGCGTTTGCTAACTTTTGTGTTTTTGAAATGTTTTCATTAACGTACAATAGTTCATATATAGTACCTATGCGATACCGGAAAACTACGGATATGGAAAATGTCGAGAAAAACGATACCAATTGCGTCAGCAACGCTTATTAATAATGATTATTATAATGTAGTAATAGCAGTCGCGTTTGCTAACTTTTGTGTTTTTGAAATGTTTTCATTAACGTACAATAGTTCATATATAGTACCTATGCGATACCGGAAAACTACGGATATGGAAAATGTCGAGAAAAACGATACCAATTGCGTCAGCAACGCTTATTAATAATGATTATTATAATGTAGTAATAGCAGTCGCGTTTGCTAACTTTTGTGTTTTTGAAATGTTTTCATTAACGTACAATAGTTCATATATAGTACCTATGCGATACCGGAAAACTACGGATATGGAAAATGTCGAGAAAAACGATACCAATTGCGTCAGCAACGCTTATTAATAATGATTATTATAATGTAGTAATAGCAGTCGCGTTTGCTAACTTTTGTGTTTTTGAAATGTTTTCATTAACGTACAATAGTTCATATATAGTACCTATGCGATACCGGAAAACTACGGATATGGAAAATGTCGAGAAAAACGATACCAATTGCGTCAGCAACGCTTATTAATAATGATTATTATAATGTAGTAATAGCAGTCGCGTTTGCTAACTTTTGTGTTTTTGAAATGTTTTCATTAACGTACAATAGTTCATATATAGTACCTATGCGATACCGGAAAACTACGGATATGGAAAATGTCGAGAAAAACGATACCAATTGCGTCAGCAACGCTTATTAATAATGATTATTATAATGTAGTAATAGCAGTCGCGTTTGCTAACTTTTGTGTTTTTGAAATGTTTTCATTAACGTACAATAGTTCATATATAGTACCTATGCGATACCGGAAAACTACGGATATGGAAAATGTCGAGAAAAACGATACCAATTGCGTCAGCAACGCTTATTAATAATGATTATTATAATGTAGTAATAGCAGTCGCGTTTGCTAACTTTTGTGTTTTTGAAATGTTTTCATTAACGTACAATAGTTCATATATAGTACCTATGCGATACCGGAAAACTACGGATATGGAAAATGTCGAGAAAAACGATACCAATTGCGTCAGCAACGCTTATTAATAATGATTATTATAATGTAGTAATAGCAGTCGCGTTTGCTAACTTTTGTGTTTTTGAAATGTTTTCATTAACGTACAATAGTTCATATATAGTACCTATGCGATACCGGAAAACTACGGATATGGAAAATGTCGAGAAAAACGATACCAATTGCGTCAGCAACGCTTATTAATAATGATTATTATAATGTAGTAATAGCAGTCGCGTTTGCTAACTTTTGTGTTTTTGAAATGTGTTCATTAACGTACAATAGTTCATATATAGTACCTATGCGATACCGGAAAACTACGGATATGGAAAATGTCGAAAAAAACGATACCAATAGCGTCAGCAACGCTTATTCATAATGATTATTATAATGTAGTAATAGCAGTCGCGTTTGCTAACTTTTGTTTTTGAAATGTTTTCATTAACGTACAATAGTTCATGTATAGTACCTATGCGATACCGGAAAGCTACGGATATAGAAAATGTCGAAAAAAACGATACCAATAGCGTCAGCAACGCTTATTCATAATGGTTATTATAATGTAGTAATAGCAGTCGCGTTTGCTAATTTTTGTGTTTTTGAAATGTTTTTGTTAACGTACAATAGTTCATATATGGTACCTATGCGATACCGGAAAACAACGGATATGGAAAATGTCAAGAAAAACGATACCAATTGCGTCAGCAACCCTTATTAATAATGATTATTATAATGTAGTAATAGCAGTCGCGTTTGCTAACTTTTGTGTTTTTGAAATGATTTCATTAACGTACAATAGTTCATATATAGTACCTATGCGATACCGGAAAACTACGGATATGGAAAATGTCAAGAAAAACGATACCAATTGCGTCAGCAACGCTTATTAATAATGATTATTATAATGTAGTAATAGCAGTCGCGTTTGCTAACTTTTGTGTTTTTGAAATGTTTTCATTAACGTACAATAGTTCATATATAGTACCTATGCGATACCGGAAAACTACGGATATGGAAAATGTCGAGAAAAACGATACCAATTGCGTCAGCAACGCTTATTAATAATGATTATTATAATGTAGTAATAGCAGTCGCGTTTGCTAACTTTTGTGTTTTTGAAATGTTTTCATTAACGTACAATAGTTCATATATAGTACCTATGCGATACCGGAAAACTACGGATATGGAAAATGTCGAGAAAAACGATACCAATTGCGTCAGCAACGCTTATTAATAATGATTATTATAATGTAGTAATAGCAGTCGCGTTTGCTAACTTTTGTGTTTTTGAAATGTTTTCATTAACGTACAATAGTTCATATATAGTACCTATGCGATACCGGAAAACTACGGATATGGAAAATGTCGAGAAAAACGATACCAATTGCGTCAGCAACGCTTATTAATAATGATTATTATAATGTAGTAATAGCAGTCGCGTTTGCTAACTTTTGTGTTTTTGAAATGTTTTCATTAACGTACAATAGTTCATATATAGTACCTATGCGATACCGGAAAACTACGGATATGGAAAATGTCGAGAAAAACGATACCAATTGCGTCAGCAACGCTTATTAATAATGATTATTATAATGTAGTAATAGCAGTCGCGTTTGCTAACTTTTGTGTTTTTGAAATGTTTTCATTAACGTACAATAGTTCATATATAGTACCTATGCGATACCGGAAAACTACGGATATGGAAAATGTCGAGAAAAACGATACCAATTGCGTCAGCAACGCTTATTAATAATGATTATTATAATGTAGTAATAGCAGTCGCGTTTGCTAACTTTTGTGTTTTTGAAATGTTTTCATTAACGTACAATAGTTCATATATAGTACCTATGCGATACCGGAAAACTACGGATATGGAAAATGTCGAGAAAAACGATACCAATTGCGTCAGCAACGCTTATTAATAATGATTATTATAATGTAGTAATAGCAGTCGCGTTTGCTAACTTTTGTGTTTTTGAAATGTTTTCATTAACGTACAATAGTTCATATATAGTACCTATGCGATACCGGAAAACTACGGATATGGAAAATGTCGAGAAAAACGATACCAATTGCGTCAGCAACGCTTATTAATAATGATTATTATAATGTAGTAATAGCAGTCGCGTTTGCTAACTTTTGTGTTTTTGAAATGTTTTCATTAACGTACAATAGTTCATATATAGTACCTATGCGATACCGGAAAACTACGGATATGGAAAATGTCGAGAAAAACGATACCAATTGCGTCAGCAACGCTTATTAATAATGATTATTATAATGTAGTAATAGCAGTCGCGTTTGCTAACTTTTGTGTTTTTGAAATGTTTTCATTAACGTACAATAGTTCATATATAGTACCTATGCGATACCGGAAAACTACGGATATGGAAAATGTCGAGAAAAACGATACCAATTGCGTCAGCAACGCTTATTAATAATGATTATTATAATGTAGTAATAGCAGTCGCGTTTGCTAACTTTTGTGTTTTTGAAATGTTTTCATTAACGTACAATAGTTCATATATAGTACCTATGCGATACCGGAAAACTACGGATATGGAAAATGTCGAGAAAAACGATACCAATTGCGTCAGCAACGCTTATTAATAATGATTATTATAATGTAGTAATAGCAGTCGCGTTTGCTAACTTTTGTGTTTTTGAAATGTTTTCATTAACGTACAATAGTTCATATATAGTACCTATGCGATACCGGAAAACTACGGATATGGAAAATGTCGAGAAAAACGATACCAATTGCGTCAGCAACGCTTATTAATAATGATTATTATAATGTAGTAATAGCAGTCGCGTTTGCTAACTTTTGTGTTTTTGAAATGTTTTCATTAACGTACAATAGTTCATATATAGTACCTATGCGATACCGGAAAACTACGGATATGGAAAATGTCGAGAAAAACGATACCAATTGCGTCAGCAACGCTTATTAATAATGATTATTATAATGTAGTAATAGCAGTCGCGTTTGCTAACTTTTGTGTTTTTGAAATGTTTTCATTAACGTACAATAGTTCATATATAGTACCTATGCGATACCGGAAAACTACGGATATGGAAAATGTCGAGAAAAACGATACCAATTGCGTCAGCAACGCTTATTAATAATGATTATTATAATGTAGTAATAGCAGTCGCGTTTGCTAACTTTTGTGTTTTTGAAATGTTTTCATTAACGTACAATAGTTCATATATAGTACCTATGCGATACCGGAAAACTACGGATATGGAAAATGTCGAGAAAAACGATACCAATTGCGTCAGCAACGCTTATTAATAATGATTATTATAATGTAGTAATAGCAGTCGCGTTTGCTAACTTTTGTGTTTTTGAAATGTTTTCATTAACGTACAATAGTTCATATATAGTACCTATGCGATACCGGAAAACTACGGATATGGAAAATGTCGAGAAAAACGATACCAATTGCGTCAGCAACGCTTATTAATAATGATTATTATAATGTAGTAATAGCAGTCGCGTTTGCTAACTTTTGTGTTTTTGAAATGTTTTCATTAACGTACAATAGTTCATATATAGTACCTATGCGATACCGGAAAACTACGGATATGGAAAATGTCGAGAAAAACGATACCAATTGCGTCAGCAACGCTTATTAATAATGATTATTATAATGTAGTAATAGCAGTCGCGTTTGCTAACTTTTGTGTTTTTGAAATGTTTTCATTAACGTACAATAGTTCATATATAGTACCTATGCGATACCGGAAAACTACGGATATGGAAAATGTCGAGAAAAACGATACCAATTGCGTCAGCAACGCTTATTAATAATGATTATTATAATGTAGTAATAGCAGTCGCGTTTGCTAACTTTTGTGTTTTTGAAATGTTTTCATTAACGTACAATAGTTCATATATAGTACCTATGCGATACCGGAAAACTACGGATATGGAAAATGTCGAGAAAAACGATACCAATTGCGTCAGCAACGCTTATTAATAATGATTATTATAATGTAGTAATAGCAGTCGCGTTTGCTAACTTTTGTGTTTTTGAAATGTTTTCATTAACGTACAATAGTTCATATATAGTACCTATGCGATACCGGAAAACTACGGATATGGAAAATGTCGAGAAAAACGATACCAATTGCGTCAGCAACGCTTATTAATAATGATTATTATAATGTAGTAATAGCAGTCGCGTTTGCTAACTTTTGTGTTTTTGAAATGTTTTCATTAACGTACAATAGTTCATATATAGTACCTATGCGATACCGGAAAACTACGGATATGGAAAATGTCGAGAAAAACGATACCAATTGCGTCAGCAACGCTTATTAATAATGATTATTATAATGTAGTAATAGCAGTCGCGTTTGCTAACTTTTGTGTTTTTGAAATGTTTTCATTAACGTACAATAGTTCATATATAGTACCTATGCGATACCGGAAAACTACGGATATGGAAAATGTCGAGAAAAACGATACCAATTGCGTCAGCAACGCTTATTAATAATGATTATTATAATGTAGTAATAGCAGTCGCGTTTGCTAACTTTTGTGTTTTTGAAATGTTTTCATTAACGTACAATAGTTCATATATAGTACCTATGCGATACCGGAAAACTACGGATATGGAAAATGTCGAGAAAAACGATACCAATTGCGTCAGCAACGCTTATTAATAATGATTATTATAATGTAGTAATAGCAGTCGCGTTTGCTAACTTTTGTGTTTTTGAAATGTTTTCATTAACGTACAATAGTTCATATATAGTACCTATGCGATACCGGAAAACTACGGATATGGAAAATGTCGAGAAAAACGATACCAATTGCGTCAGCAACGCTTATTAATAATGATTATTATAATGTAGTAATAGCAGTCGCGTTTGCTAACTTTTGTGTTTTTGAAATGTTTTCATTAACGTACAATAGTTCATATATAGTACCTATGCGATACCGGAAAACTACGGATATGGAAAATGTCGAGAAAAACGATACCAATTGCGTCAGCAACGCTTATTAATAATGATTATTATAATGTAGTAATAGCAGTCGCGTTTGCTAACTTTTGTGTTTTTGAAATGTTTTCATTAACGTACAATAGTTCATATATAGTACCTATGCGATACCGGAAAACTACGGATATGGAAAATGTCGAGAAAAACGATACCAATTGCGTCAGCAACGCTTATTAATAATGATTATTATAATGTAGTAATAGCAGTCGCGTTTGCTAACTTTTGTGTTTTTGAAATGTTTTCATTAACGTACAATAGTTCATATATAGTACCTATGCGATACCGGAAAACTACGGATATGGAAAATGTCGAGAAAAACGATACCAATTGCGTCAGCAACGCTTATTAATAATGATTATTATAATGTAGTAATAGCAGTCGCGTTTGCTAACTTTTGTGTTTTTGAAATGTTTTCATTAACGTACAATAGTTCATATATAGTACCTATGCGATACCGGAAAACTACGGATATGGAAAATGTCGAGAAAAACGATACCAATTGCGTCAGCAACGCTTATTAATAATGATTATTATAATGTAGTAATAGCAGTCGCGTTTGCTAACTTTTGTGTTTTTGAAATGTTTTCATTAACGTACAATAGTTCATATATAGTACCTATGCGATACCGGAAAACTACGGATATGGAAAATGTCGAGAAAAACGATACCAATTGCGTCAGCAACGCTTATTAATAATGATTATTATAATGTAGTAATAGCAGTCGCGTTTGCTAACTTTTGTGTTTTTGAAATGTTTTCATTAACGTACAATAGTTCATATATAGTACCTATGCGATACCGGAAAACTACGGATATGGAAAATGTCGAGAAAAACGATACCAATTGCGTCAGCAACGCTTATTAATAATGATTATTATAATGTAGTAATAGCAGTCGCGTTTGCTAACTTTTGTGTTTTTGAAATGTTTTCATTAACGTACAATAGTTCATATATAGTACCTATGCGATACCGGAAAACTACGGATATGGAAAATGTCGAGAAAAACGATACCAATTGCGTCAGCAACGCTTATTAATAATGATTATTATAATGTAGTAATAGCAGTCGCGTTTGCTAACTTTTGTGTTTTTGAAATGTTTTCATTAACGTACAATAGTTCATATATAGTACCTATGCGATACCGGAAAACTACGGATATGGAAAATGTCGAGAAAAACGATACCAATTGCGTCAGCAACGCTTATTAATAATGATTATTATAATGTAGTAATAGCAGTCGCGTTTGCTAACTTTTGTGTTTTTGAAATGTTTTCATTAACGTACAATAGTTCATATATAGTACCTATGCGATACCGGAAAACTACGGATATGGAAAATGTCGAGAAAAACGATACCAATTGCGTCAGCAACGCTTATTAATAATGATTATTATAATGTAGTAATAGCAGTCGCGTTTGCTAACTTTTGTGTTTTTGAAATGTTTTCATTAACGTACAATAGTTCATATATAGTACCTATGCGATACCGGAAAACTACGGATATGGAAAATGTCGAGAAAAACGATACCAATTGCGTCAGCAACGCTTATTAATAATGATTATTATAATGTAGTAATAGCAGTCGCGTTTGCTAACTTTTGTGTTTTTGAAATGTTTTCATTAACGTACAATAGTTCATATATAGTACCTATGCGATACCGGAAAACTACGGATATGGAAAATGTCGAGAAAAACGATACCAATTGCGTCAGCAACGCTTATTAATAATGATTATTATAATGTAGTAATAGCAGTCGCGTTTGCTAACTTTTGTGTTTTTGAAATGTTTTCATTAACGTACAATAGTTCATATATAGTACCTATGCGATACCGGAAAACTACGGATATGGAAAATGTCGAGAAAAACGATACCAATTGCGTCAGCAACGCTTATTAATAATGATTATTATAATGTAGTAATAGCAGTCGCGTTTGCTAACTTTTGTGTTTTTGAAATGTTTTCATTAACGTACAATAGTTCATATATAGTACCTATGCGATACCGGAAAACTACGGATATGGAAAATGTCGAGAAAAACGATACCAATTGCGTCAGCAACGCTTATTAATAATGATTATTATAATGTAGTAATAGCAGTCGCGTTTGCTAACTTTTGTGTTTTTGAAATGTTTTCATTAACGTACAATAGTTCATATATAGTACCTATGCGATACCGGAAAACTACGGATATGGAAAATGTCGAGAAAAACGATACCAATTGCGTCAGCAACGCTTATTAATAATGATTATTATAATGTAGTAATAGCAGTCGCGTTTGCTAACTTTTGTGTTTTTGAAATGTTTTCATTAACGTACAATAGTTCATATATAGTACCTATGCGATACCGGAAAACTACGGATATGGAAAATGTCGAGAAAAACGATACCAATTGCGTCAGCAACGCTTATTAATAATGATTATTATAATGTAGTAATAGCAGTCGCGTTTGCTAACTTTTGTGTTTTTGAAATGTTTTCATTAACGTACAATAGTTCATATATAGTACCTATGCGATACCGGAAAACTACGGATATGGAAAATGTCGAGAAAAACGATACCAATTGCGTCAGCAACGCTTATTAATAATGATTATTATAATGTAGTAATAGCAGTCGCGTTTGCTAACTTTTGTGTTTTTGAAATGTTTTCATTAACGTACAATAGTTCATATATAGTACCTATGCGATACCGGAAAACTACGGATATGGAAAATGTCGAGAAAAACGATACCAATTGCGTCAGCAACGCTTATTAATAATGATTATTATAATGTAGTAATAGCAGTCGCGTTTGCTAACTTTTGTGTTTTTGAAATGTTTTCATTAACGTACAATAGTTCATATATAGTACCTATGCGATACCGGAAAACTACGGATATGGAAAATGTCGAGAAAAACGATACCAATTGCGTCAGCAACGCTTATTAATAATGATTATTATAATGTAGTAATAGCAGTCGCGTTTGCTAACTTTTGTGTTTTTGAAATGTTTTCATTAACGTACAATAGTTCATATATAGTACCTATGCGATACCGGAAAACTACGGATATGGAAAATGTCGAGAAAAACGATACCAATTGCGTCAGCAACGCTTATTAATAATGATTATTATAATGTAGTAATAGCAGTCGCGTTTGCTAACTTTTGTGTTTTTGAAATGTTTTCATTAACGTACAATAGTTCATATATAGTACCTATGCGATACCGGAAAACTACGGATATGGAAAATGTCGAGAAAAACGATACCAATTGCGTCAGCAACGCTTATTAATAATGATTATTATAATGTAGTAATAGCAGTCGCGTTTGCTAACTTTTGTGTTTTTGAAATGTTTTCATTAACGTACAATAGTTCATATATAGTACCTATGCGATACCGGAAAACTACGGATATGGAAAATGTCGAGAAAAACGATACCAATTGCGTCAGCAACGCTTATTAATAATGATTATTATAATGTAGTAATAGCAGTCGCGTTTGCTAACTTTTGTGTTTTTGAAATGTTTTCATTAACGTACAATAGTTCATATATAGTACCTATGCGATACCGGAAAACTACGGATATGGAAAATGTCGAGAAAAACGATACCAATTGCGTCAGCAACGCTTATTAATAATGATTATTATAATGTAGTAATAGCAGTCGCGTTTGCTAACTTTTGTGTTTTTGAAATGTTTTCATTAACGTACAATAGTTCATATATAGTACCTATGCGATACCGGAAAACTACGGATATGGAAAATGTCGAGAAAAACGATACCAATTGCGTCAGCAACGCTTATTAATAATGATTATTATAATGTAGTAATAGCAGTCGCGTTTGCTAACTTTTGTGTTTTTGAAATGTTTTCATTAACGTACAATAGTTCATATATAGTACCTATGCGATACCGGAAAACTACGGATATGGAAAATGTCGAGAAAAACGATACCAATTGCGTCAGCAACGCTTATTAATAATGATTATTATAATGTAGTAATAGCAGTCGCGTTTGCTAACTTTTGTGTTTTTGAAATGTTTTCATTAACGTACAATAGTTCATATATAGTACCTATGCGATACCGGAAAACTACGGATATGGAAAATGTCGAGAAAAACGATACCAATTGCGTCAGCAACGCTTATTAATAATGATTATTATAATGTAGTAATAGCAGTCGCGTTTGCTAACTTTTGTGTTTTTGAAATGTTTTCATTAACGTACAATAGTTCATATATAGTACCTATGCGATACCGGAAAACTACGGATATGGAAAATGTCGAGAAAAACGATACCAATTGCGTCAGCAACGCTTATTAATAATGATTATTATAATGTAGTAATAGCAGTCGCGTTTGCTAACTTTTGTGTTTTTGAAATGTTTTCATTAACGTACAATAGTTCATATATAGTACCTATGCGATACCGGAAAACTACGGATATGGAAAATGTCGAGAAAAACGATACCAATTGCGTCAGCAACGCTTATTAATAATGATTATTATAATGTAGTAATAGCAGTCGCGTTTGCTAACTTTTGTGTTTTTGAAATGTTTTCATTAACGTACAATAGTTCATATATAGTACCTATGCGATACCGGAAAACTACGGATATGGAAAATGTCGAGAAAAACGATACCAATTGCGTCAGCAACGCTTATTAATAATGATTATTATAATGTAGTAATAGCAGTCGCGTTTGCTAACTTTTGTGTTTTTGAAATGTTTTCATTAACGTACAATAGTTCATATATAGTACCTATGCGATACCGGAAAACTACGGATATGGAAAATGTCGAGAAAAACGATACCAATTGCGTCAGCAACGCTTATTAATAATGATTATTATAATGTAGTAATAGCAGTCGCGTTTGCTAACTTTTGTGTTTTTGAAATGTTTTCATTAACGTACAATAGTTCATATATAGTACCTATGCGATACCGGAAAACTACGGATATGGAAAATGTCGAGAAAAACGATACCAATTGCGTCAGCAACGCTTATTAATAATGATTATTATAATGTAGTAATAGCAGTCGCGTTTGCTAACTTTTGTGTTTTTGAAATGTTTTCATTAACGTACAATAGTTCATATATAGTACCTATGCGATACCGGAAAACTACGGATATGGAAAATGTCGAGAAAAACGATACCAATTGCGTCAGCAACGCTTATTAATAATGATTATTATAATGTAGTAATAGCAGTCGCGTTTGCTAACTTTTGTGTTTTTGAAATGTTTTCATTAACGTACAATAGTTCATATATAGTACCTATGCGATACCGGAAAACTACGGATATGGAAAATGTCGAGAAAAACGATACCAATTGCGTCAGCAACGCTTATTAATAATGATTATTATAATGTAGTAATAGCAGTCGCGTTTGCTAACTTTTGTGTTTTTGAAATGTTTTCATTAACGTACAATAGTTCATATATAGTACCTATGCGATACCGGAAAACTACGGATATGGAAAATGTCGAGAAAAACGATACCAATTGCGTCAGCAACGCTTATTAATAATGATTATTATAATGTAGTAATAGCAGTCGCGTTTGCTAACTTTTGTGTTTTTGAAATGTTTTCATTAACGTACAATAGTTCATATATAGTACCTATGCGATACCGGAAAACTACGGATATGGAAAATGTCGAGAAAAACGATACCAATTGCGTCAGCAACGCTTATTAATAATGATTATTATAATGTAGTAATAGCAGTCGCGTTTGCTAACTTTTGTGTTTTTGAAATGTTTTCATTAACGTACAATAGTTCATATATAGTACCTATGCGATACCGGAAAACTACGGATATGGAAAATGTCGAGAAAAACGATACCAATTGCGTCAGCAACGCTTATTAATAATGATTATTATAATGTAGTAATAGCAGTCGCGTTTGCTAACTTTTGTGTTTTTGAAATGTTTTCATTAACGTACAATAGTTCATATATAGTACCTATGCGATACCGGAAAACTACGGATATGGAAAATGTCGAGAAAAACGATACCAATTGCGTCAGCAACGCTTATTAATAATGATTATTATAATGTAGTAATAGCAGTCGCGTTTGCTAACTTTTGTGTTTTTGAAATGTTTTCATTAACGTACAATAGTTCATATATAGTACCTATGCGATACCGGAAAACTACGGATATGGAAAATGTCGAGAAAAACGATACCAATTGCGTCAGCAACGCTTATTAATAATGATTATTATAATGTAGTAATAGCAGTCGCGTTTGCTAACTTTTGTGTTTTTGAAATGTTTTCATTAACGTACAATAGTTCATATATAGTACCTATGCGATACCGGAAAACTACGGATATGGAAAATGTCGAGAAAAACGATACCAATTGCGTCAGCAACGCTTATTAATAATGATTATTATAATGTAGTAATAGCAGTCGCGTTTGCTAACTTTTGTGTTTTTGAAATGTTTTCATTAACGTACAATAGTTCATATATAGTACCTATGCGATACCGGAAAACTACGGATATGGAAAATGTCGAGAAAAACGATACCAATTGCGTCAGCAACGCTTATTAATAATGATTATTATAATGTAGTAATAGCAGTCGCGTTTGCTAACTTTTGTGTTTTTGAAATGTTTTCATTAACGTACAATAGTTCATATATAGTACCTATGCGATACCGGAAAACTACGGATATGGAAAATGTCGAGAAAAACGATACCAATTGCGTCAGCAACGCTTATTAATAATGATTATTATAATGTAGTAATAGCAGTCGCGTTTGCTAACTTTTGTGTTTTTGAAATGTTTTCATTAACGTACAATAGTTCATATATAGTACCTATGCGATACCGGAAAACTACGGATATGGAAAATGTCGAGAAAAACGATACCAATTGCGTCAGCAACGCTTATTAATAATGATTATTATAATGTAGTAATAGCAGTCGCGTTTGCTAACTTTTGTGTTTTTGAAATGTTTTCATTAACGTACAATAGTTCATATATAGTACCTATGCGATACCGGAAAACTACGGATATGGAAAATGTCGAGAAAAACGATACCAATTGCGTCAGCAACGCTTATTAATAATGATTATTATAATGTAGTAATAGCAGTCGCGTTTGCTAACTTTTGTGTTTTTGAAATGTTTTCATTAACGTACAATAGTTCATATATAGTACCTATGCGATACCGGAAAACTACGGATATGGAAAATGTCGAGAAAAACGATACCAATTGCGTCAGCAACGCTTATTAATAATGATTATTATAATGTAGTAATAGCAGTCGCGTTTGCTAACTTTTGTGTTTTTGAAATGTTTTCATTAACGTACAATAGTTCATATATAGTACCTATGCGATACCGGAAAACTACGGATATGGAAAATGTCGAGAAAAACGATACCAATTGCGTCAGCAACGCTTATTAATAATGATTATTATAATGTAGTAATAGCAGTCGCGTTTGCTAACTTTTGTGTTTTTGAAATGTTTTCATTAACGTACAATAGTTCATATATAGTACCTATGCGATACCGGAAAACTACGGATATGGAAAATGTCGAGAAAAACGATACCAATTGCGTCAGCAACGCTTATTAATAATGATTATTATAATGTAGTAATAGCAGTCGCGTTTGCTAACTTTTGTGTTTTTGAAATGTTTTCATTAACGTACAATAGTTCATATATAGTACCTATGCGATACCGGAAAACTACGGATATGGAAAATGTCGAGAAAAACGATACCAATTGCGTCAGCAACGCTTATTAATAATGATTATTATAATGTAGTAATAGCAGTCGCGTTTGCTAACTTTTGTGTTTTTGAAATGTTTTCATTAACGTACAATAGTTCATATATAGTACCTATGCGATACCGGAAAACTACGGATATGGAAAATGTCGAGAAAAACGATACCAATTGCGTCAGCAACGCTTATTAATAATGATTATTATAATGTAGTAATAGCAGTCGCGTTTGCTAACTTTTGTGTTTTTGAAATGTTTTCATTAACGTACAATAGTTCATATATAGTACCTATGCGATACCGGAAAACTACGGATATGGAAAATGTCGAGAAAAACGATACCAATTGCGTCAGCAACGCTTATTAATAATGATTATTATAATGTAGTAATAGCAGTCGCGTTTGCTAACTTTTGTGTTTTTGAAATGTTTTCATTAACGTACAATAGTTCATATATAGTACCTATGCGATACCGGAAAACTACGGATATGGAAAATGTCGAGAAAAACGATACCAATTGCGTCAGCAACGCTTATTAATAATGATTATTATAATGTAGTAATAGCAGTCGCGTTTGCTAACTTTTGTGTTTTTGAAATGTTTTCATTAACGTACAATAGTTCATATATAGTACCTATGCGATACCGGAAAACTACGGATATGGAAAATGTCGAGAAAAACGATACCAATTGCGTCAGCAACGCTTATTAATAATGATTATTATAATGTAGTAATAGCAGTCGCGTTTGCTAACTTTTGTGTTTTTGAAATGTTTTCATTAACGTACAATAGTTCATATATAGTACCTATGCGATACCGGAAAACTACGGATATGGAAAATGTCGAGAAAAACGATACCAATTGCGTCAGCAACGCTTATTAATAATGATTATTATAATGTAGTAATAGCAGTCGCGTTTGCTAACTTTTGTGTTTTTGAAATGTTTTCATTAACGTACAATAGTTCATATATAGTACCTATGCGATACCGGAAAACTACGGATATGGAAAATGTCGAGAAAAACGATACCAATTGCGTCAGCAACGCTTATTAATAATGATTATTATAATGTAGTAATAGCAGTCGCGTTTGCTAACTTTTGTGTTTTTGAAATGTTTTCATTAACGTACAATAGTTCATATATAGTACCTATGCGATACCGGAAAACTACGGATATGGAAAATGTCGAGAAAAACGATACCAATTGCGTCAGCAACGCTTATTAATAATGATTATTATAATGTAGTAATAGCAGTCGCGTTTGCTAACTTTTGTGTTTTTGAAATGTTTTCATTAACGTACAATAGTTCATATATAGTACCTATGCGATACCGGAAAACTACGGATATGGAAAATGTCGAGAAAAACGATACCAATTGCGTCAGCAACGCTTATTAATAATGATTATTATAATGTAGTAATAGCAGTCGCGTTTGCTAACTTTTGTGTTTTTGAAATGTTTTCATTAACGTACAATAGTTCATATATAGTACCTATGCGATACCGGAAAACTACGGATATGGAAAATGTCGAGAAAAACGATACCAATTGCGTCAGCAACGCTTATTAATAATGATTATTATAATGTAGTAATAGCAGTCGCGTTTGCTAACTTTTGTGTTTTTGAAATGTTTTCATTAACGTACAATAGTTCATATATAGTACCTATGCGATACCGGAAAACTACGGATATGGAAAATGTCGAGAAAAACGATACCAATTGCGTCAGCAACGCTTATTAATAATGATTATTATAATGTAGTAATAGCAGTCGCGTTTGCTAACTTTTGTGTTTTTGAAATGTTTTCATTAACGTACAATAGTTCATATATAGTACCTATGCGATACCGGAAAACTACGGATATGGAAAATGTCGAGAAAAACGATACCAATTGCGTCAGCAACGCTTATTAATAATGATTATTATAATGTAGTAATAGCAGTCGCGTTTGCTAACTTTTGTGTTTTTGAAATGTTTTCATTAACGTACAATAGTTCATATATAGTACCTATGCGATACCGGAAAACTACGGATATGGAAAATGTCGAGAAAAACGATACCAATTGCGTCAGCAACGCTTATTAATAATGATTATTATAATGTAGTAATAGCAGTCGCGTTTGCTAACTTTTGTGTTTTTGAAATGTTTTCATTAACGTACAATAGTTCATATATAGTACCTATGCGATACCGGAAAACTACGGATATGGAAAATGTCGAGAAAAACGATACCAATTGCGTCAGCAACGCTTATTAATAATGATTATTATAATGTAGTAATAGCAGTCGCGTTTGCTAACTTTTGTGTTTTTGAAATGTTTTCATTAACGTACAATAGTTCATATATAGTACCTATGCGATACCGGAAAACTACGGATATGGAAAATGTCGAGAAAAACGATACCAATTGCGTCAGCAACGCTTATTAATAATGATTATTATAATGTAGTAATAGCAGTCGCGTTTGCTAACTTTTGTGTTTTTGAAATGTTTTCATTAACGTACAATAGTTCATATATAGTACCTATGCGATACCGGAAAACTACGGATATGGAAAATGTCGAGAAAAACGATACCAATTGCGTCAGCAACGCTTATTAATAATGATTATTATAATGTAGTAATAGCAGTCGCGTTTGCTAACTTTTGTGTTTTTGAAATGTTTTCATTAACGTACAATAGTTCATATATAGTACCTATGCGATACCGGAAAACTACGGATATGGAAAATGTCGAGAAAAACGATACCAATTGCGTCAGCAACGCTTATTAATAATGATTATTATAATGTAGTAATAGCAGTCGCGTTTGCTAACTTTTGTGTTTTTGAAATGTTTTCATTAACGTACAATAGTTCATATATAGTACCTATGCGATACCGGAAAACTACGGATATGGAAAATGTCGAGAAAAACGATACCAATTGCGTCAGCAACGCTTATTAATAATGATTATTATAATGTAGTAATAGCAGTCGCGTTTGCTAACTTTTGTGTTTTTGAAATGTTTTCATTAACGTACAATAGTTCATATATAGTACCTATGCGATACCGGAAAACTACGGATATGGAAAATGTCGAGAAAAACGATACCAATTGCGTCAGCAACGCTTATTAATAATGATTATTATAATGTAGTAATAGCAGTCGCGTTTGCTAACTTTTGTGTTTTTGAAATGTTTTCATTAACGTACAATAGTTCATATATAGTACCTATGCGATACCGGAAAACTACGGATATGGAAAATGTCGAGAAAAACGATACCAATTGCGTCAGCAACGCTTATTAATAATGATTATTATAATGTAGTAATAGCAGTCGCGTTTGCTAACTTTTGTGTTTTTGAAATGTTTTCATTAACGTACAATAGTTCATATATAGTACCTATGCGATACCGGAAAACTACGGATATGGAAAATGTCGAGAAAAACGATACCAATTGCGTCAGCAACGCTTATTAATAATGATTATTATAATGTAGTAATAGCAGTCGCGTTTGCTAACTTTTGTGTTTTTGAAATGTTTTCATTAACGTACAATAGTTCATATATAGTACCTATGCGATACCGGAAAACTACGGATATGGAAAATGTCGAGAAAAACGATACCAATTGCGTCAGCAACGCTTATTAATAATGATTATTATAATGTAGTAATAGCAGTCGCGTTTGCTAACTTTTGTGTTTTTGAAATGTTTTCATTAACGTACAATAGTTCATATATAGTACCTATGCGATACCGGAAAACTACGGATATGGAAAATGTCGAGAAAAACGATACCAATTGCGTCAGCAACGCTTATTAATAATGATTATTATAATGTAGTAATAGCAGTCGCGTTTGCTAATTTTTGTGTTTTTAAAATGTGTTCATTAACGTACAATAGTTCATATATAGTACCTATGCGATACCGGAAAACTACGGATATGGAAAATATCGAAAAAAACGATACCAATTGCGTCAGCAACGCTTATTAATAATGAGTATTATAATGTAGTAATAGCAGTCGCGTTTGCTAACTTTTTTGTGTTTTTGAAATGTTTTCATTAACGTATAATAGTTCATATATAGTACTTATGCGATACCGGAAAACTACGGATATGGAGAATGTCGAGAAATACGATACCAATTGCGTCAGCAACGCTTATTAATAATGATAATTATAATGTAGTAATAGCAGTCGCGTTTGCTAACTTTTGTGTTTTTGAAATGTGTTCATTAACGTACAATAGTTCATATATAGTACCTATGCGACCGATACCAATTGCGTCAGCAACGCTTATTAATAATGACAATTATAATGTAGTAATAGCAGTCGCGTTTGCTAACTTTTGTGTTTTTGAAATGTGTTCATTAACGTACAATAGTTCATATATAGTACCTATGCGATACCGGAAAACTACGGATATGGAAAATGTCGAAAAAAAACGATAACAATTGCGTCAGCAACGCTTATTAATAATGATTATTATAATGTAGTAATAGCAGTCGCGTTTGCTAACTTTTGTGTTTTTGAAATGTTTTCATTAACGTACAATAGTTCATATATAGTACCTATGCGATACCGGAAAACTACGGATATGGAAAATGTCAAGAAAAACGATACCAATTCTGTCAGCAACGCTTATTAATAATGATTATTATAATGTAGTAATAGCAGTCGCGTTTGCTAACTTTTGTGTATTTGAAATGTTTTCATTAACGCATAATAGTTCATATACAGTACTTATGCGATACCGGAAAACTACGGATATGAAAAATGTCGAGAAAAACGATACCAATTGCGTCAGCAACGCTTAATAATAATGATTATAATAATGTAGTAATAGCAGTCGCGTTTGCTAACTTTTGTGTTTTTGAAACGTGTTCATTAACGTACAATAGTTCATTTATAGTACCTATGCGATACCGGAAAAACTACGGATATGGAAAATGTCAAGAAAAACGATACCAATTGCGTCAGCAACGCTTAATAATAATGATTATTATAATTTAGTAATAGCAGTCGCGTTTGTTAACTTTTGTGTTTTTGAAATGTGTTCATTAACGTACTATAGTTCATATATAGTACCTATGCGATACCGGAAAACTACGGATATGGAAAATATCGAGAAAAACGATACCAATTGCGTCAGCAACGCTTATTAATAATGATTATTATAATGTAGTAATAGCAGTCGCGTTTGCTAACTTTTGTGTTTTTGAAATGTTTTCATTAACGTACAATAGTTCATATATAGTACCTATGCGATACCGGAAAACTACGGATATGGAAAATGTCGAAAAAAACGATACCAATAGCGTCAGCAACGCTTATTCATAATGATTATTATAATGTAGTAATAGCAGTCGCGTTTGTTAACTTTTTTGTTTTTGAAATGTTTTCATTAACGTACAATAGTTCATATATAGTACCTATGCGATACCGGAAAACTACGGATATTGAAAATGTCGAGAAAAACGATACCAAATGCGTCAGCAACGCTTATTAATAATGATTATTATAATGTAGTAATAGCAGTCGCGTTTGCTAAGTTTTGTGTTTTTGAAATATTATCATTAACGTACAATAGTTCATATATAGTACCTATGCGATAACGGAAAACTACGGATATGGAAAATGTCGAGAAAAACGAAACTAATTGCGTCGGCAACGCTTATTAATAATGATTATTATAATGTAGTAATAGCAGTCGCGTTTGCTAACTTTTGTGTTTTTGAAATGTTTTCATTAACGTACAATAGTTCATATATAGTACCTATGCGATAGCGGAAAACTACGGATATGGAAAATATCGAGAAAAACGATACCATTTGCGTCAGCAACGCTTATTAATAATGATAATTATAATCTAGTAATAGCAGTTGCGTTTGCTAACTTTTGTGTTTTTGAAATGTGTTCATTAACGTACAATAGTTCATATATAGTACCTATGCGATACCGGAAAACTACGGATATGGAAAATATCGAGAAAAACGATACCAATTGCGTCAGCAACGCTTATTAATAATGAGTATTATAATGTAGTAATAGCAGTCGCGTTTGCTAACTTTTGTGTTTTTGAAATGTGTTCATTAACGTACAATAGTTCATATATAGTACCTATGCGATACCGGAAAACTACGGATATGGAGAATGTCGAGAAATACGATACCAATTGCGTCAGCAACGCTTATTCATAATGATTATTATAATGTAGTAATAGCAGTCGCGTTTGCTAACCTTTGTGTTTTTGAAATGTCTTCATTAACGTACAATAGTTCATATATAGTACCTATGCAATAGCGGAAAACTACGGATATGGAAAATATCGAGAAAAACTATACCAATTGCGTCAGCAACGCTTATTAATAATGATTATTATAATGTAGTAATAGCAGTCGCGTTTGCTAACTTTTTTGTTTTTGAAATGTTTTTATTAACGTACAATAGTTCATATATAGTACCTATGCGATACCGGAAAACTACGGTTATGGAAAATGTCGAGCAAAACGATAACAATTGCGTCAGCAACGCTTATTAATAATGATTATTATAATGTAGTAATAGCAGTCGCGTTTGCTAACTTTTGTGTTTTTGAAATGTGTTCATTAACGTACAATAGTTCATATATAGTACCTATGCGATACCGGAAAACTACGGATATGGAAAATATCGAGAAAAACGATACTAATTGCGTCAGCAACGCTTATTATTAATGAGTATTATAATGTAGTAATAGCAGTCGCGTTTGCTAACTTTTGTGTTTTTGAAATGTTTTCATTAACGTATAATAGTTCATATATAGTACTTATGCGATACCGGAAAACTACGGATATGGAGAACGTCGAGAAATACGATACCAATTGCGTCAGCAACGCTTAATAATAATAATTATTATAATGTAGTAATAGCAGTCGCGTTTGCTAACTTTTGTGTTTTTGAAATGTGTTCATTAACGTACAATAGTTCATATATAGTACCTATGCGATACCGGAAAACTACGGATATGGAAAATGTCGAGAAAAACGATACCAATTGCGTCAGCAACGCTTATTAATAATGATTATTATAATGTAGTAATAGCAGTCGCGTTTGCTAACCTTTATGTTTTTGAAATGTGTTAATTAACGTACAATAGTTCATATATAGTACCTATGCAATACCGGAAAACTACGGATATGGAAAATGTCGAGAAAAACGATACCAATTGCGTCAGCAACGCTTATTAATAATGATTATTATAATGTAGTAATAGCAGTCGCGTTTGCTAATTTTTGTGTTTTTGAAATGTTTTCATTAACGTACAATAATTCATATATAGTACCTATGCGATACCGGAAAATTACGGATATGGAAAATGTCGAAAAAAACGATACCAATAGCGTCAGCAACGCTTATTCATAATGATTATTATAATGTAGTAATAGCAGTCGCGTTTCCTAACTTTTGTGTTTTTGAAATGTTTTCATTAACGTACAATAGT
Organism: Aquatica leii; assembly: GCA_035610365.1. NCBI lineage: Eukaryota > Metazoa > Arthropoda > Insecta > Coleoptera > Lampyridae > Aquatica > Aquatica leii. Next base: position 56,541 of record JARPUR010000017.1, on the reverse strand, counting down.
TCATATATAGTACCTATGCGATACCGGAAAACTACGGATATGGAAAATGTCGTGAAAAACGATACCAAATGCGTCAGCAACGCTTATTGCAAATCATTATTATAATGCAGTAATAGCAGTCGCGTTTGCTAACTTCGTTTTGGAAATGTTTTCATTAACGTACAATAGTTCATATATAGTATCTATGCGATACCGGAAAACTACGGCAATGGAAAATGTCGAAAAAAACGAAACCAATTGCGTCAGCAACGCTTATTAATAATGATTATTATAATGTAGTAATACCAGCCGCGTTTGCTAACTTTTGTGTTTTTGAAATGTTTTCATTAACGTACAATAGTTCATATATAGTACCTACGCGCTAGCCGAAGACTACGAATATGGAAAATGTCGAGAAAAACGAAACCAATTGCGCGAGCAACGCTTATTAATAATGATAATTATAATGTAGTAATAGCAGTCGCGTTTCATAACTTTTGTGTTTTTGAAATGTTTTCATTAACGTACAATAGTTCATATATAAAATGTATGCCATACCGGAAAACTACGGATATGGAAAATGTCGAGAAAAACGATACCAATTGCGTCAGCAACGCTTATTAATAATGATTATTATAATGTAGTAATAGCAGTCGCGTTTGCTAACTTTTGTGTTTTTGAAATGTTTTCATTAACGTACAATAGTTCATATATAGTACCTATGCGATACCGGAAAACTACGGATATGGAAAATGTCGAGAAAAACGATACCAATTGCGTCAGCAACGCTTATTAATAATGATTATTATAATGTAGTAATAGCAGTCGCGTTTGCTAACTTTTGTGTTTTTGAAATGTTTTCATTAACGTACAATAGTTCATATATAGTACCTATGCGATACCGGAAAACTACGGATATGGAAAATGTCGAGAAAAACGATACCAATTGCGTCAGCAACGCTTATTAATAATGATTATTATAATGTAGTAATAGCAGTCGCGTTTGCTAACTTTTGTGTTTGAAATGTTTTCATTAACGTACAATAGTTCATATATAGTACCTATGCGATACCGGAAAACTACGGATATGGAAAATGTCGAGAAAAACGATACCAATTGCGTCAGCAACGCTTATTAATAATGATTATTATAATGTAGTAATAGCAGTCGCGTTTGCTAACTTTTGTGTTTTTGAAATGTTTTCATTAACGTACAATAGTTCATATATAGTACCTATGCGATACCGGAAAACTACGGATATGGAAAATGTCGAGAAAAACGATACCAATTGCGTCAGCAACGCTTATTAATAATGATTATTATAATGTAGTAATAGCAGTCGCGTTTGCTAACTTTTGTGTTTTTGAAATGTTTTCATTAACGTACAATAGTTCATATATAGTACCTATGCGATACCGGAAAACTACGGATATGGAAAATGTCGAGAAAAACGATACCAATTGCGTCAGCAACGCTTATTAATAATGATTATTATAATGTAGTAATAGCAGTCGCGTTTGCTAACTTTTGTGTTTTTGAAATGTTTTCATTAACGTACAATAGTTCATATATAGTACCTATGCGATACCGGAAAACTACGGATATGGAAAATCTCGAGAAACACGATACCAATTGCGTCAGCAACGCTTATTAATAATGATTATTATAATGTAGTAATAGCAGTCGCGTTTGCTAACTTTTGTGTTTTTGAAATGTTTTCATTAACGTACAATAGTTCATATATAGTACCTATGCGATACCGGAAAACTACGGATATGGAAAATGTCGAGAAAAACGATACCAATTGCGTCAGCAACGCTTATTAATAATGATTATTATAATGTAGTAATAGCAGTCGCGTTTGCTAACTTTTGTGTTTTTGAAATGTTTTCATTAACGTACAATAGTTCATATATAGTACCTATGCGATACCGGAAAACTACGGATATGGAAAATGTCGAGAAAAACGATACCAATTGCGTCAGCAACGCTTATTAATAATGATTATTATAATGTAGTAATAGCAGTCGCGTTTGCTAACTTTTGTGTTTTTGAAATGTTTTCATTAACGTACAATAGTTCATATATAGTACCTATGCGATACCGGAAAACTACGGATATGGAAAATGTCGAGAAAAACGATACCAATTGCGTCAGCAACGCTTATTAATAATGATTATTATAATGTAGTAATAGCAGTCGCGTTTGCTAACTTTGTGTTTTTGAAATGTTTTCATTAACGTACAATAGTTCATATATAGTACCTATGCGATACCGGAAAACTACGGATATGGAAAATGTCGAGAAAAACGATACCAATTGCGTCAGCAACGCTTATTAATAATGATTATTATAATGTAGTAATAGCAGTCGCGTTTGCTAACTTTTGTGTTTTTGAAATGTTTTCATTAACGTACAATAGTTCATATATAGTACCTATGCGATACCGGAAAACTACGGATATGGAAAATGTCGAGAAAAACGATACCAATTGCGTCAGCAACGCTTATTAATAATGATTATTATAATGTAGTAATAGCAGTCGCGTTTGCTAACTTTTGTGTTTTTGAAATGTTTTCATTAACGTACAATAGTTCATATATAGTACCTATGCGATACCGGAAAACTACGGATATGGAAAATGTCGAGAAAAACGATACCAATTGCGTCAGCAACGCTTATTAATAATGATTATTATAATGTAGTAATAGCAGTCGCGTTTGCTAACTTTTGTGTTTTTGAAATGTTTTCATTAACGTACAATAGTTCATATATAGTACCTATGCGATACCGGAAAACTACGGATATGGAAAATGTCGAGAAAAACGATACCAATTGCGTCAGCAACGCTTATTAATAATGATTATTATAATGTAGTAATAGCAGTCGCGTTTGCTAACTTTTGTGTTTTTGAAATGTTTTCATTAACGTACAATAGTTCATATATAGTACCTATGCGATACCGGAAAACTACGGATATGGAAAATGTCGAGAAAAACGATACCAATTGCGTCAGCAACGCTTATTAATAATGATTATTATAATGTAGTAATAGCAGTCGCGTTTGCTAACTTTTGTGTTTTTGAAATGTTTTCATTAACGTACAATAGTTCATATATAGTACCTATGCGATACCGGAAAACTACGGATATGGAAAATGTCGAGAAAAACGATACCAATTGCGTCAGCAACGCTTATTAATAATGATTATTATAATGTAGTAATAGCAGTCGCGTTTGCTAACTTTTGTGTTTTTGAAATGTTTTCATTAACGTACAATAGTTCATATATAGTACCTATGCGATACCGGAAAACTACGGATATGGAAAATGTCGAGAAAAACGATACCAATTGCGTCAGCAACGCTTATTAATAATGATTATTATAATGTAGTAATAGCAGTCGCGTTTGCTAACTTTTGTGTTTTTGAAATGTTTTCATTAACGTACAATAGTTCATATATAGTACCTATGCGATACCGGAAAACTACGGATATGGAAAATGTCGAGAAAAACGATACCAATTGCGTCAGCAACGCTTATTAATAATGATTATTATAATGTAGTAATAGCAGTCGCGTTTGCTAACTTTTGTGTTTTTGAAATGTTTTCATTAACGTACAATAGTTCATATATAGTACCTATGCGATACCGGAAAACTACGGATATGGAAAATGTCGAGAAAAACGATACCAATTGCGTCAGCAACGCTTATTAATAATGATTATTATAATGTAGTAATAGCAGTCGCGTTTGCTAACTTTTGTGTTTTTGAAATGTTTTCATTAACGTACAATAGTTCATATATAGTACCTATGCGATACCGGAAAACTACGGATATGGAAAATGTCGAGAAAACGATACCAATTGCGTCAGCAACGCTTATTAATAATGATTATTATAATGTAGTAATAGCAGTCGCGTTTGCTAACTTTTGTGTTTTTGAAATGTTTTCATTAACGTACAATAGTTCATATATAGTACCTATGCGATACCGGAAAACTACGGATATGGAAAATGTCGAGAAAAACGATACCAATTGCGTCAGCAACGCTTATTAATAATGATTATTATAATGTAGTAATAGCAGTCGCGTTTGCTAACTTTTGTGTTTTTGAAATGTTTTCATTAACGTACAATAGTTCATATATAGTACCTATGCGATACCGGAAAACTACGGATATGGAAAATGTCGAGAAAAACGATACCAATTGCGTCAGCAACGCTTATTAATAATGATTATTATAATGTAGTAATAGCAGTCGCGTTTGCTAACTTTTGTGTTTTTGAAATGTTTTCATTAACGTACAATAGTTCATATATAGTACCTATGCGATACCGGAAAACTACGGATATGGAAAATGTCGAGAAAAACGATACCAATTGCGTCAGCAACGCTTATTAATAATGATTATTATAATGTAGTAATAGCAGTCGCGTTTGCTAACTTTTGTGTTTTTGAAATGTTTTCATTAACGTACAATAGTTCATATATAGTACCTATGCGATACCGGAAAACTACGGATATGGAAAATGTCGAGAAAAACGATACCAATTGCGTCAGCAACGCTTATTAATAATGATTATTATAATGTAGTAATAGCAGTCGCGTTTGCTAACTTTTGTGTTTTTGAAATGTTTTCATTAACGTACAATAGTTCATATATAGTACCTATGCGATACCGGAAAACTACGGATATGGAAAATGTCGAGAAAAACGATACCAATTGCGTCAGCAACGCTTATTAATAATGATTATTATAATGTAGTAATAGCAGTCGCGTTTGCTAACTTTTGTGTTTTTGAAATGTTTTCATTAACGTACAATAGTTCATATATAGTACCTATGCGATACCGGAAAACTACGGATATGGAAAATGTCGAGAAAAACGATACCAATTGCGTCAGCAACGCTTATTAATAATGATTATTATAATGTAGTAATAGCAGTCGCGTTTGCTAACTTTTGTGTTTTTGAAATGTTTTCATTAACGTACAATAGTTCATATATAGTACCTATGCGATACCGGAAAACTACGGATATGGAAAATGTCGAGAAAAACGATACCAATTGCGTCAGCAACGCTTATTAATAATGATTATTATAATGTAGTAATAGCAGTCGCGTTTGCTAACTTTTGTGTTTTTGAAATGTTTTCATTAACGTACAATAGTTCATATATAGTACCTATGCGATACCGGAAAACTACGGATATGGAAAATGTCGAGAAAAACGATACCAATTGCGTCAGCAACGCTTATTAATAATGATTATTATAATGTAGTAATAGCAGTCGCGTTTGCTAACTTTTGTGTTTTTGAAATGTTTTCATTAACGTACAATAGTTCATATATAGTACCTATGCGATACCGGAAAACTACGGATATGGAAAATGTCGAGAAAAACGATACCAATTGCGTCAGCAACGCTTATTAATAATGATTATTATAATGTAGTAATAGCAGTCGCGTTTGCTAACTTTTGTGTTTTTGAAATGTTTTCATTAACGTACAATAGTTCATATATAGTACCTATGCGATACCGGAAAACTACGGATATGGAAAATGTCGAAAAAAACCGATACCAATTGCGTCAGCAACGCTTATTAATAATGATTATTATAATGTAGTAATAGCAGTCGCGTTTGCTAACTTTTGTGTTTTTGAAATGTTTTCATTAACGTACAATAGTTCATATATAGTACCTATGCGATACCGGAAAACTACGGATATGGAAAATGTCGAGAAAAACGATACCAATTGCGTCAGCAACGCTTATTAATAATGATTATTATAATGTAGTAATAGCAGTCGCGTTTGCTAACTTTTGTGTTTTTGAAATGTTTTCATTAACGTACAATAGTTCATATATAGTACCTATGCGATACCGGAAAACTACGGATATGGAAAATGTCGAGAAAAACGATACCAATTGCGTCAGCAACGCTTATTAATAATGATTATTATAATGTAGTAATAGCAGTCGCGTTTGCTAACTTTTGTGTTTTTGAAATGTTTTCATTAACGTACAATAGTTCATATATAGTACCTATGCGATACAGGAAAACTACGGATATGGAAAATGTCGAAAAAAAAATACCAATTGCGTCAGCAACGCTTATTAATAATGATTATTATAATGTAGTAATAGCAGTCGCGTTTGCTAACTTTTGTGTTTTTGAAATGTTTTCATTAACGTATAATAGTTCATATATAGTACCTATGCGATACCGGAAAACTACGGATATGGAAAATGTCGAGAAAAACGATACCAATTGCGTCAGCAACGCTTATTAATAATGATTATTATAATGTAGTAATAGCAGTCGCGTTTGCTAACTTTTGTGTTTTTGAAATGTTTTCATTAACGTACAATAGTTCATATATAGTACCTATGCGATACCGGAAAACTACGGATATGGAAAATGTCGAGAAAAACGATACCAATTGCGTCAGCAACGCTTATTAATAATGATTATTATAATGTAGTAATAGCAGTCGCGTTTGCTAACTTTTGTGTTTTTGAAATGTTTTCATTAACGTACAATAGTTCATATATAGTACCTATGCGATACCGGAAAACTACGGATATGGAAAATGTCGAGAAAAACGATACCAATTGCGTCAGCAACGCTTATTAATAATGATTATTATAATGTAGTAATAGCAGTCGCGTTTGCTAACTTTTGTGTTTTTGAAATGTTTTCATTAACGTACAATAGTTCATATATAGTACCTATGCGATACCGGAAAACTACGGATATGGAAAATGTCGAGAAAAACGATACCAATTGCGTCAGCAACGCTTATTAATAATGATTATTATAATGTAGTAATAGCAGTCGCGTTTGCTAACTTTTGTGTTTTTGAAATGTTTTCATTAACGTACAATAGTTCATATATAGTACCTATGCGATACCGGAAAACTACGGATATGGAAAATGTCGAGAAAAACGATACCAATTGCGTCAGCAACGCTTATTAATAATGATTATTATAATGTAGTAATAGCAGTCGCGTTTGCTAACTTTTGTGTTTTTGAAATGTTTTCATTAACGTACAATAGTTCATATATAGTACCTATGCGATACCGGAAAACTACGGATATGGAAAATGTCGAAAAAAAACGATACCAATTGCGTCAGCAACGCTTATTAATAATGATTATTATAATGTAGTAATAGCAGTCGCGTTTGCTAACTTTTGTGTTTTTGAAATGTTTTCATTAACGTACAATAGTTCATATATAGTACCTATGCGATACCGGAAAACTACGGATATGGAAAATGTCGAGAAATACGATACCAATTGCGTCAGCAACGCTTATTAATAATGATTATTATAATGTAGTAATAGCAGTCGCGTTTGCTAACTTTTGTGTTTTTGAAATGTTTTCATTAACGTACAATAGTTCATATATAGTACCTATGCGATACCGGAAAACTACGGATATGGAAAATGTCGAGAAAAACGATACCAATTGCGTCAGCAACGCTTATTAATAATGATTATTATAATGTAGTAATAGCAGTCGCGTTTGCTAACTTTTGTGTTTTTGAAATGTTTTCATTAACGTACAATAGTTCATATATAGTACCTATGCGATACCGGAAAACTACGGATATGGAAAATGTCGAAAAAAAACGATACCAATTGCGTCAGCAACGCTTATTAATAATGATTATTATAATGTAGTAATAGCAGTCGCGTTTGCTAACTTTTGTGTTTTTGAAATGTTTTCATTAACGTACAATAGTTCATATATAGTACCTATGCGATACCGGAAAACTACGGATATGGAAAATGTCGAAAAAACGATACCAATAGCGTCAGCAACGCTTATTCATAATGATTATTATAATGTAGTAATAGCAGTCGCGTTTGCTAACTTTTGTGTTTTTGAAATGTTTTCATTAACGTACAATAGTTCATATATAGTACCTATGCGATACCGGAAAACTACGGATATGGAAAATGTCGAGAAAAACGATACCAATTGCGTCAGCAACGCTTATTAATAATGATTATTATAATGTAGTAATAGCAGTCGCGTTTGCTAACTTTTGTGTTTTTGAAATGTTTTCATTAACGTACAATAGTTCATATATAGTACCTATGCGATACCGGAAAACTACGGATATGGAAAATGTCGAGAAAAACGATACCAATTGCGTCAGCAACGCTTATTAATAATGATTATTATAATGTAGTAATAGCAGTCGCGTTTGCTAACTTTTGTGTTTTTGAAATGTTTTCATTAACGTACAATAGTTCATATATAGTACCTATGCGATACCGGAAAACTACGGATATGGAAAATGTCGAAAAAACGATACCAATAGCGTCAGCAACGCTTATTCATAATGATTATTATAATGTAGTAATAGCAGTCGCGTTTGCTAACTTTTGTGTTTTTGAAATGTTTTCATTAACGTACAATAGTTCATATATAGTACCTATGCGATACCGGAAAACTACGGATATGGAAAATGTCGAGAAAAACGATACCAATTGCGTCAGCAACGCTTATTAATAATGATTATTATAATGTAGTAATAGCAGTCGCGTTTGCTAACTTTTGTGTTTTTGAAATGTTTTCATTAACGTACAATAGTTCATATATAGTACCTATGCGATACCGGAAAACTACGGATATGGAAAATGTCGAGAAAAACGATACCAATTGCGTCAGCAACGCTTATTAATAATGATTATTATAATGTAGTAATAGCAGTCGCGTTTGCTAACTTTTGTGTTTTTGAAATGTTTTCATTAACGTACAATAGTTCATATATAGTACCTATGCGATACCGGAAAACTACGGATATGGAAAATGTCGAGAAAAACGATACCAATTGCGTCAGCAACGCTTATTAATAATGATTATTATAATGTAGTAATAGCAGTCGCGTTTGCTAACTTTTGTGTTTTTGAAATGTGTTCATTAACGTACAATAGTTCATATATAGTACCTATGCGATACCGGAAAACTACGGATATGGAAAATGTCGAGAAAAACGATACCAATTGCGTCAGCAACGCTTATTAATAATGATTATTATAATGTAGTAATAGCAGTCGCGTTTGCTAACTTTTGTGTTTTTGAAATGTTTTCATTAACGTACAATAGTTCATATATAGTACCTATGCGATACCGGAAAACTACGGATATGGAAAATGTCGAGAAAAACGATACCAATTGCGTCAGCAACGCTTATTAATAATGATTATTATAATGTAGTAATAGCAGTCGCGTTTGCTAACTTTTGTGTTTTTGAAATGTTTTCATTAACGTACAATAGTTCATATATAGTACCTATGCGATACCGGAAAACTACGGATATGGAAAATGTCGAGAAAAACGATACCAATTGCGTCAGCAACGCTTATTAATAATGATTATTATAATGTAGTAATAGCAGTCGCGTTTGCTAACTTTTGTGTTTTTGAAATGTTTTCATTAACGTACAATAGTTCATATATAGTACCTATGCGATACCGGAAAACTACGGATATGGAAAATGTCGAAAAAACGATACCAATTGCGTCAGCAACGCTTATTAATAATGATTATTATAATGTAGTAATAGCAGTCGCGTTTGCTAACTTTTGTGTTTTTGAAATGTTTTCATTAACGTACAATAGTTCATATATAGTACCTATGCGATACCGGAAAACTACGGATATGGAAAATGTCGAGAAAAACGATACCAATTGCGTCAGCAACGCTTATTAATAATGATTATTATAATGTAGTAATAGCAGTCGCGTTTGCTAACTTTTGTGTTTTTGAAATGTTTTCATTAACGTACAATAGTTCATATATAGTACCTATGCGATACCGGAAAACTACGGATATGGAAAATGTCGAAAAAAACGATACCAATTGCGTCAGCAACGCTTATTAATAATGATTATTATAATGTAGTAATAGCAGTCGCGTTTGCTAACTTTTGTGTTTTTGAAATGTTTTCATTAACGTACAATAGTTCATATATAGTACCTATGCGATACCGGAAAACTACGGATATGGAAAATGTCAAAATAAACGATACCAATAGCGTCAGCAACGCTTATTCATAATGATTATTATAATGTAGTAATAGCAGTCGCGTTTGCTAACTTTTGTGTTTTTGAAATGTTTTCATTAACGTACAATAGTTCATATATAGTACCTATGCGATACCGGAAAACTACGGATATGGAAAATGTCGAGAAAAACGATACCAATTGCGTCAGCAACGCTTATTAATAATGATTATTATAATGTAGTAATAGCAGTCGCGTTTGCTAACTTTTGTGTTTTTGAAATGTTTTCATTAACGTACAATAGTTCATATATAGTACCTATGCGATACCGGAAAACTACGGATATGGAAAATGTCGAGAAAAACGATACCAATTGCGTCAGCAACGCTTATTAATAATGATTATTATAATGTAGTAATAGCAGTCGCGTTTGCTAACTTTTGTGTTTTTGAAATGTTTTCATTAACGTACAATAGTTCATATATAGTACCTATGCGATACCGGAAAACTACGGATATGGAAAATGTCGAAAAAACGATACCAATTGCGTCAGCAACGCTTATTAATAATGATTATTATAATGTAGTAATAGCAGTCGCGTTTGCTAACTTTTGTGTTTTTGAAATGTTTTCATTAACGTACAATAGTTCATATATAGTACCTATGCGATACCGGAAAACTACGGATATGGAAAATGTCGAGAAAAACGATACCAATTGCGTCAGCAACGCTTATTAATAATGATTATTATAATGTAGTAATAGCAGTCGCGTTTGCTAACTTTTGTGTTTTTGAAATGTTTTCATTAACGTACAATAGTTCATATATAGTACCTATGCGATACCGGAAAACTACGGATATGGAAAATGTCGAGAAAAACGATACCAATTGCGTCAGCAACGCTTATTAATAATGATTATTATAATGTAGTAATAGCAGTCGCGTTTGCTAACTTTTGTGTTTTTGAAATGTTTTCATTAACGTACAATAGTTCATATATAGTACCTATGCGATACCGGAAAACTACGGATATGGAAAATGTCGAGAAAAACGATACCAATTGCGTCAGCAACGCTTATTAATAATGATTATTATAATGTAGTAATAGCAGTCGCGTTTGCTAACTTTTGTGTTTTTGAAATGTTTTCATTAACGTACAATAGTTCATATATAGTACCTATGCGATACCGGAAAACTACGGATATGGAAAATGTCGAAAAACAACGATACCAATTGCGTCAGCAACGCTTATTAATAATGATTATTATAATGTAGTAATAGCAGTCGCGTTTGCTAACTTTTGTGTTTTTGAAATGTTTTCATTAACGTACAATAGTTCATATATAGTACCTATGCGATACCGGAAAACTACGGATATGGAAAATGTCGAAAAAACGATACCAATAGCGTCAGCAACGCTTATTCATAATGATTATTATAATGTAGTAATAGCAGTCGCGTTTGCTAACTTTTGTGTTTTTGAAATGTTTTCATTAACGTACAATAGTTCATATATAGTACCTATGCGATACCGGAAAACTACGGATATGGAAAATGTCAAGAAAAACGATACCAATAGCGTCAGCAACGCTTATTCATAATGATTATTATAATGTAGTAATAGCAGTCGCGTTTGCTAACTTTTGTGTTTTTGAAATGTTTTCATTAACGTACAATAGTTCATATATAGTACCTATGCGATACCGGAAAACTACGGATATGGAAAATGTCAAGAAAAACGATACCAATTGCGTCAGCAACGCTTATTAATAATGATTATTATAATGTAGTAATAGCAGTCGCGTTTGCTAACTTTTGTGTTTTTGAAATGTTTTCATTAACGTACAATAGTTCATATATAGTACCTATGCGATACCGGAAAACTACGGATATGGAAAATGTCAAGAAAAACGATACCAATTGCGTCAGCAACGCTTATTAATAATGATTATTATAATGTAGTAATAGCAGTCGCGTTTGCTAACTTTTGTGTTTTTGAAATGTTTTCATTAACGTACAATAGTTCATATATAGTACCTATGCGATACCGGAAAACTACGGATATGGAAAATGTCGAGAAAAACGATACCAATTGCGTCAGCAACGCTTATTAATAATGATTATTATAATGTAGTAATAGCAGTCGCGTTTGCTAACTTTTGTGTTTTTGAAATGTTTTCATTAACGTACAATAGTTCATATATAGTACCTATGCGATACCGGAAAACTACGGATATGGAAAATGTCGAGAAAAACGATACCAATTGCGTCAGCAACGCTTATTAATAATGATTATTATAATGTAGTAATAGCAGTCGCGTTTGCTAACTTTTGTGTTTTTGAAATGTTTTCATTAACGTACAATAGTTCATATATAGTACCTATGCGATACCGGAAAACTACGGATATGGAAAATGTCGAGAAAAACGATACCAATTGCGTCAGCAACGCTTATTAATAATGATTATTATAATGTAGTAATAGCAGTCGCGTTTGCTAACTTTTGTGTTTTTGAAATGTTTTCATTAACGTACAATAGTTCATATATAGTACCTATGCGATACCGGAAAACTACGGATATGGAAAATGTCGAAAAAAAAACGATACCAATTGCGTCAGCAACGCTTATTAATAATGATTATTATAATGTAGTAATAGCAGTCGCGTTTGCTAACTTTTGTGTTTTTGAAATGTTTTCATTAACGTACAATAGTTCATATATAGTACCTATGCGATACCGGAAAACTACGGATATGGAAAATGTCAAGAAAAACGATACCAATTGCGTCAGCAACGCTTATTAATAATGATTATTATAATGTAGTAATAGCAGTCGCGTTTGCTAACTTTTGTGTTTTTGAAATGTTTTCATTAACGTACAATAGTTCATATATAGTACCTATGCGATACCGGAAAACTACGGATATGGAAAATGTCGAGAAAAACGATACCAATTGCGTCAGCAACGCTTATTAATAATGATTATTATAATGTAGTAATAGCAGTCGCGTTTGCTAACTTTTGTGTTTTTGAAATGTTTTCATTAACGTACAATAGTTCATATATAGTACCTATGCGATACCGGAAAACTACGGATATGGAAAATGTCGAGAAAAACGATACCAATTGCGTCAGCAACGCTTATTAATAATGATTATTATAATGTAGTAATAGCAGTCGCGTTTGCTAACTTTTGTGTTTTTGAAATGTTTTCATTAACGTACAATAGTTCATATATAGTACCTATGCGATACCGGAAAACTACGGATATGGAAAATGTCGAGAAAAACGATACCAATTGCGTCAGCAACGCTTATTAATAATGATTATTATAATGTAGTAATAGCAGTCGCGTTTGCTAACTTTTGTGTTTTTGAAATGTGTTCATTAACGTACAATAGTTCATATATAGTACCTATGCGATACCGGAAAACTACGGATATGGAAAATGTCGAGAAAAACGATACCAATTGCGTCAGCAACGCTTATTAATAATGATTATTATAATGTAGTAATAGCAGTCGCGTTTGCTAACTTTTGTGTTTTTGAAATGTGTTCATTAACGTACAATAGTTCATATATAGTACCTATGCGATACCGGAAAACTACGGATATGGAAAATGTCGAGAAAAACGATACCAATTGCGTCAGCAACGCTTATTAATAATGATTATTATAATGTAGTAATAGCAGTCGCGTTTGCTAACTTTTGTGTTTTTGAAATGTTTTCATTAACGTACAATAGTTCATATATAGTACCTATGCGATACCGGAAAACTACGGATATGGAAAATGTCGAGAAAAACGATACCAATTGCGTCAGCAACGCTTATTAATAATGATTATTATAATGTAGTAATAGCAGTCGCGTTTGCTAACTTTTGTGTTTTTGAAATGTTTTCATTAACGTACAATAGTTCATATATAGTACCTATGCGATACCGGAAAACTACGGATATGGAAAATGTCGAGAAAAACGATACCAATTGCGTCAGCAACGCTTATTAATAATGATTATTATAATGTAGTAATAGCAGTCGCGTTTGCTAACTTTTGTGTTTTTGAAATGTTTTCATTAACGTACAATAGTTCATATATAGTACCTATGCGATACCGGAAAACTACGGATATGGAAAATGTCGAAAAACAACGATACCAATTGCGTCAGCAACGCTTATTAATAATGATTATTATAATGTAGTAATAGCAGTCGCGTTTGCTAACTTTTGTGTTTTTGAAATGTTTTCATTAACGTACAATAGTTCATATATAGTACCTATGCGATACCGGAAAACTACGGATATGGAAAATGTCGAGAAAAACGATACCAATTGCGTCAGCAACGCTTATTAATAATGATTATTATAATGTAGTAATAGCAGTCGCGTTTGCTAACTTTTGTGTTTTTGAAATGTTTTCATTAACGTACAATAGTTCATATATAGTACCTATGCGATACCGGAAAACTACGGATATGGAAAATGTCGAGAAAAACGATACCAATTGCGTCAGCAACGCTTATTAATAATGATTATTATAATGTAGTAATAGCAGTCGCGTTTGCTAACTTTTGTGTTTTTGAAATGTTTTCATTAACGTACAATAGTTCATATATAGTACCTATGCGATACCGGAAAACTACGGATATGGAAAATGTCGAGAAAAACGATACCAATTGCGTCAGCAACGCTTATTAATAATGATTATTATAATGTAGTAATAGCAGTCGCGTTTGCTAACTTTTGTGTTTTTGAAATGTTTTCATTAACGTACAATAGTTCATATATAGTACCTATGCGATACCGGAAAACTACGGATATGGAAAATGTCGAGAAAAACGATACCAATTGCGTCAGCAACGCTTATTAATAATGATTATTATAATGTAGTAATAGCAGTCGCGTTTGCTAACTTTTGTGTTTTTGAAATGTTTTCATTAACGTACAATAGTTCATATATAGTACCTATGCGATACCGGAAAACTACGGATATGGAAAATGTCGAGAAATACGATACCAATTGCGTCAGCAACGCTTATTAATAATGATTATTATAATGTAGTAATAGCAGTCGCGTTTGCTAACTTTTGTGTTTTTGAAATGTTTTCATTAACGTACAATAGTTCATATATAGTACCTATGCGATACCGGAAAACTACGGATATGGAAAATGTCGAGAAAAACGATACCAATTGCGTCAGCAACGCTTATTAATAATGATTATTATAATGTAGTAATAGCAGTCGCGTTTGCTAACTTTTGTGTTTTTGAAATGTTTTCATTAACGTACAATAGTTCATATATAGTACCTATGCGATACCGGAAAACTACGGATATGGAAAATGTCGAGAAAAACGATACCAATTGCGTCAGCAACGCTTATTAATAATGATTATTATAATGTAGTAATAGCAGTCGCGTTTGCTAACTTTTGTGTTTTTGAAATGTTTTCATTAACGTACAATAGTTCATATATAGTACCTATGCGATACCGGAAAACTACGGATATGGAAAATGTCGAGAAAAACGATACCAATTGCGTCAGCAACGCTTATTAATAATGATTATTATAATGTAGTAATAGCAGTCGCGTTTGCTAACTTTTGTGTTTTTGAAATGTTTTCATTAACGTACAATAGTTCATATATAGTACCTATGCGATACCGGAAAACTACGGATATGGAAAATGTCGAGAAAAACGATACCAATTGCGTCAGCAACGCTTATTAATAATGATTATTATAATGTAGTAATAGCAGTCGCGTTTGCTAACTTTTGTGTTTTTGAAATGTTTTCATTAACGTACAATAGTTCATATATAGTACCTATGCGATACCGGAAAACTACGGATATGGAAAATGTCGAGAAAAACGATACCAATTGCGTCAGCAACGCTTATTAATAATGATTATTATAATGTAGTAATAGCAGTCGCGTTTGCTAACTTTTGTGTTTTTGAAATGTTTTCATTAACGTACAATAGTTCATATATAGTACCTATGCGATACCGGAAAACTACGGATATGGAAAATGTCGAGAAAAACGATACCAATTGCGTCAGCAACGCTTATTAATAATGATTATTATAATGTAGTAATAGCAGTCGCGTTTGCTAACTTTTGTGTTTTTGAAATGTTTTCATTAACGTACAATAGTTCATATATAGTACCTATGCGATACCGGAAAACTACGGATATGGAAAATGTCGAGAAAAACGATACCAATTGCGTCAGCAACGCTTATTAATAATGATTATTATAATGTAGTAATAGCAGTCGCGTTTGCTAACTTTTGTGTTTTTGAAATGTTTTCATTAACGTACAATAGTTCATATATAGTACCTATGCGATACCGGAAAACTACGGATATGGAAAATGTCGAAAAACAACGATACCAATTGCGTCAGCAACGCTTATTAATAATGATTATTATAATGTAGTAATAGCAGTCGCGTTTGCTAACTTTTGTGTTTTTGAAATGTTTTCATTAACGTACAATAGTTCATATATAGTACCTATGCGATACCGGAAAACTACGGATATGGAAAATGTCGAGAAAAACGATACCAATTGCGTCAGCAACGCTTATTAATAATGATTATTATAATGTAGTAATAGCAGTCGCGTTTGCTAACTTTTGTGTTTTTGAAATGTTTTCATTAACGTACAATAGTTCATATATAGTACCTATGCGATACCGGAAAACTACGGATATGGAAAATGTCGAGAAAAACGATACCAATTGCGTCAGCAACGCTTATTAATAATGATTATTATAATGTAGTAATAGCAGTCGCGTTTGCTAACTTTTGTGTTTTTGAAATGTTTTCATTAACGTACAATAGTTCATATATAGTACCTATGCGATACCGGAAAACTACGGATATGGAAAATGTCGAGAAAAACGATACCAATTGCGTCAGCAACGCTTATTAATAATGATTATTATAATGTAGTAATAGCAGTCGCGTTTGCTAACTTTTGTGTTTTTGAAATGTTTTCATTAACGTACAATAGTTCATATATAGTACCTATGCGATACCGGAAAACTACGGATATGGAAAATGTCGAGAAAAACGATACCAATTGCGTCAGCAACGCTTATTAATAATGATTATTATAATGTAGTAATAGCAGTCGCGTTTGCTAACTTTTGTGTTTTTGAAATGTTTTCATTAACGTACAATAGTTCATATATAGTACCTATGCGATACCGGAAAACTACGGATATGGAAAATGTCGAAAAAACGATACCAATTGCGTCAGCAACGCTTATTAATAATGATTATTATAATGTAGTAATAGCAGTCGCGTTTGCTAACTTTTGTGTTTTTGAAATGTTTTCATTAACGTACAATAGTTCATATATAGTACCTATGCGATACCGGAAAACTACGGATATGGAAAATGTCGAGAAAAACGATACCAATTGCGTCAGCAACGCTTATTAATAATGATTATTATAATGTAGTAATAGCAGTCGCGTTTGCTAACTTTTGTGTTTTTGAAATGTTTTCATTAACGTACAATAGTTCATATATAGTACCTATGCGATACCGGAAAACTACGGATATGGAAAATGTCGAAAAAACGATACCAATAGCGTCAGCAACGCTTATTCATAATGATTATTATAATGTAGTAATAGCAGTCGCGTTTGCTAACTTTTGTGTTTTTGAAATGTTTTCATTAACGTACAATAGTTCATATATAGTACCTATGCGATACCGGAAAACTACGGATATGGAAAATGTCGAGAAAAACGATACCAATTGCGTCAGCAACGCTTATTAATAATGATTATTATAATGTAGTAATAGCAGTCGCGTTTGCTAACTTTTGTGTTTTTGAAATGTTTTCATTAACGTACAATAGTTCATATATAGTACCTATGCGATACCGGAAAACTACGGATATGGAAAATGTCGAAAAAACGATACCAATAGCGTCAGCAACGCTTATTCATAATGATTATTATAATGTAGTAATAGCAGTCGCGTTTGCTAACTTTTGTGTTTTTGAAATGTTTTCATTAACGTACAATAGTTCATATATAGTACCTATGCGATACCGGAAAACTACGGATATGGAAAATGTCGAGAAATACGATACCAATTGCGTCAGCAACGCTTATTAATAATGATTATTATAATGTAGTAATAGCAGTCGCGTTTGCTAACTTTTGTGTTTTTGAAATGTTTTCATTAACGTACAATAGTTCATATATAGTACCTATGCGATACCGGAAAACTACGGATATGGAAAATGTCGAGAAAAACGATACCAATTGCGTCAGCAACGCTTATTAATAATGATTATTATAATGTAGTAATAGCAGTCGCGTTTGCTAACTTTTGTGTTTTTGAAATGTTTTCATTAACGTACAATAGTTCATATATAGTACCTATGCGATACCGGAAAACTACGGATATGGAAAATGTCGAGAAAAACGATACCAATTGCGTCAGCAACGCTTATTAATAATGATTATTATAATGTAGTAATAGCAGTCGCGTTTGCTAACTTTTGTGTTTTTGAAATGTTTTCATTAACGTACAATAGTTCATATATAGTACCTATGCGATACCGGAAAACTACGGATATGGAAAATGTCGAGAAAAACGATACCAATTGCGTCAGCAACGCTTATTAATAATGATTATTATAATGTAGTAATAGCAGTCGCGTTTGCTAACTTTTGTGTTTTTGAAATGTTTTCATTAACGTACAATAGTTCATATATAGTACCTATGCGATACCGGAAAACTACGGATATGGAAAATGTCGAAAAAACGATACCAATAGCGTCAGCAACGCTTATTCATAATGATTATTATAATGTAGTAATAGCAGTCGCGTTTGCTAACTTTTGTGTTTTTGAAATGTTTTCATTAACGTACAATAGTTCATATATAGTACCTATGCGATACCGGAAAACTACGGATATGGAAAATGTCGAGAAAAACGATACCAATTGCGTCAGCAACGCTTATTAATAATGATTATTATAATGTAGTAATAGCAGTCGCGTTTGCTAACTTTTGTGTTTTTGAAATGTTTTCATTAACGTACAATAGTTCATATATAGTACCTATGCGATACCGGAAAACTACGGATATGGAAAATGTCGAAAAAACGATACCAATTGCGTCAGCAACGCTTATTAATAATGATTATTATAATGTAGTAATAGCAGTCGCGTTTGCTAACTTTTGTGTTTTTGAAATGTTTTCATTAACGTACAATAGTTCATATATAGTACCTATGCGATACCGGAAAACTACGGATATGGAAAACGTCGAGAAAAACGATACCAATAGCGTCAGCAACGCTTATTAATAATGATTATTATAATGTAGTAATAGCAGTCGCGTTTGCTAACTTTTGTGTTTTTGAAATGTTTTCATTAACGTACAATAGTTCATATATAGTACCTATGCGATACCGGAAAACTACGGATATGGAAAATGTCGAAAAAACGATACCAATTGCGTCAGCAACGCTTATTAATAATGATTATTATAATGTAGTAATAGCAGTCGCGTTTGCTAACTTTTGTGTTTTTGAAATGTTTTCATTAACGTACAATAGTTCATATATAGTACCTATGCGATACCGGAAAACTACGGATATGGAAAATGTCGGAAAAAAACGATACCAATTGCGTCAGCAACGCTTATTAATAATGATTATTATAATGTAGTAATAGCAGTCGCGTTTGCTAACTTTTGTGTTTTTGAAATGTTTTCATTAACGTACAATAGTTCATATATAGTACCTATGCGATACCGGAAAACTACGGATATGGAAAATGTCGAGAAAAACGATACCAATTGCGTCAGCAACGCTTATTAATAATGATTATTATAATGTAGTAATAGCAGTCGCGTTTGCTAACTTTTGTGTTTTTGAAATGTTTTCATTAACGTACAATAGTTCATATATAGTACCTATGCGATACCGGAAAACTACGGATATGGAAAATGTCAAGAAAAACGATACCAATTGCGTCAGCAACGCTTATTAATAATGATTATTATAATGTAGTAATAGCAGTCGCGTTTGCTAACTTTTGTGTTTTTGAAATGTTTTCATTAACGTACAATAGTTCATATATAGTACCTATGCGATACCGGAAAACTACGGATATGGAAAATGTCAAGAAAAACGATACCAATTGCGTCAGCAACGCTTATTAATAATGATTATTATAATGTAGTAATAGCAGTCGCGTTTGCTAACTTTTGTGTTTTTGAAATGTGTTCATTAACGTACAATAGTTCATATATAGTACCTATGCGATACCGGAAAACTACGGATATGGAAAATGTCGAAAAAAACGATACCAATTGCGTCAGCAACGCTTATTAATAATGATTATTATAATGTAGTAATAGCAGTCGCGTTTGCTAACTTTTGTGTTTTTGAAATGTTTTCATTAACGTACAATAGTTCATATATAGTACCTATGCGATACCGGAAAACTACGGATATGGAAAATGTCGAGAAAAACGATACCAATAGCGTCAGCAACGCTTATTCATAATGATTATTATAATGTAGTAATAGCAGTCGCGTTTGCTAACTTTTGTGTTTTTGAAATGTTTTCATTAACGTACAATAGTTCATATATAGTACCTATGCGATACCGGAAAACTACGGATATGGAAAATGTCGAGAAAAACGATACCAATAGCGTCAGCAACGCTTATTCATAATGATTATTATAATGTAGTAATAGCAGTCGCGTTTGCTAACTTTTGTGTTTTTGAAATGTTTTCATTAACGTACAATAGTTCATATATAGTACCTATGCGATACCGGAAAACTACGGATATGGAAAACGTCGAGAAAAACGATACCAATAGCGTCAGCAACGCTTATTAATAATGATTATTATAATGTAGTAATAGCAGTCGCGTTTGCTAACTTTTGTGTTTTTGAAATGTTTTCATTAACGTACAATAGTTCATATATAGTACCTATGCGATACCGGAAAACTACGGATATGGAAAATGTCGAAAAAACGATACCAATAGCGTCAGCAACGCTTATTCATAATGATTATTATAATGTAGTAATAGCAGTCGCGTTTGCTAACTTTTGTGTTTTTGAAATGTTTTCATTAACGTACAATAGTTCATATATAGTACCTATGCGATACCGGAAAACTACGGATATGGAAAATGTCGAAAAAAAACGATACCAATTGCGTCAGCAACGCTTATTAATAATGATTATTATAATGTAGTAATAGCAGTCGCGTTTGCTAACTTTTGTGTTTTTGAAATGTTTTCATTAACGTACAATAGTTCATATATAGTACCTATGCGATACCGGAAAACTACGGATATGGAAAATGTCAAGAAAAACGATACCAATTGCGTCAGCAACGCTTATTAATAATGATTATTATAATGTAGTAATAGCAGTCGCGTTTGCTAACTTTTGTGTTTTTGAAATGTTTTCATTAACGTATAATAGTTCATATATAGTACTTATGCGATACCGGAAAACTACGGATATGGAAAATGTCGAGAAATACGATACCAATTGCGTCAGCAACGCTTATTAATAATGATTATTATAATGTAGTAATAGCAGTCGCGTTTGCTAACTTTTGTGTTTTTGAAATGTGTTCATTAACGTACAATAGTTCATATATAGTACCTATGCAATACCGGACAACTACGGATATGAAAAATGTCGAGAAAAACGATACCAATTGCGTCAGCAACGCTTATTAATAATGATTATAATAATGTAGTAATAGCAGTCGCGTTTGCTAACTTTTGTGTTTTTGAAATGTGTTCATTAACGTACAATAGTTCATATATAGTACCTATGCGATACCGGAAAACTACGGATATGGAAAATGTCGAAAAAAAACGATACCAATTGCGTCAGCAACGCTTATTAATAATGATTATAATAATGTAGTAATAGCAGTCGCGTTTGCTAACTTTTGTGTTTTTGAAATGTTTTCATTAACGTACAATAGTTCATATATAGTACCTATGCGATACCGGAAAACTACGGATATGGAAAATGTCGAAAAAAAACGATACCAATTGCGTCAGCAACGCTTATTAATAATGATTATTATAATGTAGTAATAGCAGTCGCGTTTGCTAACTTTTGTGTTTTTGAAATGTTTTCATTAACGTACAATAGTTCATATATAGTACCTATGCGATACCGGAAAACTACGGATATGGAAAATGTCAAGAAAAACGATACCAATTGCGTCAGCAACGCTTATTTATAATGATTATTATAATGTAGTAATAGCAGTCGCGTTTGCTAACTTTTGTGTTTTTGAAATGTTTTCATTAACGTACAATAGTTCATATATAGTACCTATGCGATACCGGAAAACTACGGATATGGAAAATGTCGAAAAAAAAACGATACCAATTGCGTCAGCAACGCTTATTAATAATGATTATTATAATGTAGTAATAGCAGTCGCGTTTGCTAACTTTTGTGTTTTTGAAATGTTTTCATTAACGTACAATAGTTCATATATAGTACCTATGCGATACCGGAAAACTACGGATATGGAAAATGTCGAGAAAAACGATACCAATTGCGTCAGCAACGCTTATTAATAATGATTATTATAATGTAGTAATAGCAGTCGCGTTTGCTAACTTTTGTGTTTTTGAAATGTGTTCATTAACGTACAATAGTTCATATATAGTACCTATGCAATACCGGAAAACTACGGATATGGAAAATGTCGAGAAAAACGATACCAATTGCGTCAGCAACGCTTATTAATAATGATTATAATAATGTAGTAATAGCAGTCGCGTTTGCTAACTTTTGTGTTTTTGAAATGTGTTCATTAACGTACAATAGTTCATATATAGTACCTATGCGATACCGGAAAACTACGGATATGGAAAATGTCGAAAAAAAACGATACCAATTGCGTCAGCAACGCTTATTAATAATGATTATTATAATGTAGTAATAGCAGTCGCGTTTGCTAACTTTTGTGTTTTTGAAATGTGTTCATTAACGTACAATAGTTCATATATAGTACCTATGCGATACCGGAAAACTACGGATATGGAAAATGTCGAGAAAAACGATACCAATTGCGTCAGCAACGCTTATTAATAATGATTATTATAATGTAGTAATAGCAGTCGCGTTTGCTAACTTTTGTGTTTTTGAAATGTTTTCATTAACGTACAATAGTTCATATATAGTACCTATGCGATACCGGAAAACTACGGATATGGAAAATGTCGAGAAAAACGATACCAATTGCGTCAGCAACGCTTATTAATAATGATTATTATAATGTAGTAATAGCAGTCGCGTTTGCTAACTTTTGTGTTTTTGAAATGTTTTCATTAACGTACAATAGTTCATATATAGTACCTATGCGATACCGGAAAACTACGGATATGGAAAATGTCGAGAAAAACGATACCAATTGCGTCAGCAACGCTTATTCATAATGATTATTATAATGTAGTAATAGCAGTCGCGTTTGCTAACTTTTGTGTTTTTGAAATGTTTTCATTAACGTACAATAGTTCATATATAGTACCTATGCGATACCGGAAAACTACGGATATGGAAAATGTCGAAAAAAAACGATACCAATTGCGTCAGCAACGCTTATTAATAATGATTATTATAATGTAGTAATAGCAGTCGCGTTTGCTAACTTTTGTGTTTTTGAAATGTTTTCATTAACGTACAATAGTTCATGTATAGTACCTATGCGATACCGGAAAACTACGGATATGGAGAATGTCGAGAAATACGATACCATTAGCGTCAGCAACGCTTATTCATAATGATTATTATAATGTAGTAATAGCAGTCGCGTTTGCTAACTTTTGTGTTTTTGAAATGTTTTCATTAACGTACAATAGTTCATATATAGTACCTATGCGATACCGGAAAACTACGGATATGGAAAATGTCGAAAAAAAACGATACCAATTGCGTCAGCAACGCTTATTAATAATGATTATTATAATGTAGTAATAGCAGTCGCGTTTGCTAACTTTTGTGTTTTTGAAATGTTTTCATTAACGTACAATAGTTCATATATAGTACCTATGCGATACCGGAAAACTACGGATATGGAAAATGTCGAAAAAAACGATACCAATAGCGTCAGCAACGCTTATTCATAATGATTATTATAATGTAGTAATAGCAGTCGCGTTTGCTAACTTTTGTGTTTTTGAAATGTTTTCATTAACGTACAATAGTTCATATATAGTACCTATGCGATACCGGAAAACTACGGATATGGAAAATGTCGAAAAAAAACGATACCAATTGCGTCAGCAACGCTTATTAATAATGATTATTATAATGTAGTAATAGCAGTCGCGTTTGCTAACTTTTGTGTTTTTGAAATGTTTTCATTAACGTACAATAGTTCATATATAGTACCTATGCGATACCGGAAAACTACGGATATGGAAAATGTCAAGAAAAACGATACCAATTGCGTCAGCAACGCTTATTAATAATGATTATTATAATGTAGTAATAGCAGTCGCGTTTGCTAACTTTTGTGTTTTTGAAATGTTTTCATTAACGTACAATAGTTCATATATAGTACCTATGCGATACCGGAAAACTACGGATATGGAAAATGTCAAGAAAAACGATACCAATTGCGTCAGCAACGCTTATTAATAATGATTATTATAATGTAGTAATAGCAGTCGCGTTTGCTAACTTTTGTGTTTTTGAAATGTGTTCATTAACGTACAATAGTTCATATATAGTACCTATGCGATACCGGAAAACTACGGATATGGAAAATGTCGAAAAAAAACGATACCAATTGCGTCAGCAACGCTTATTAATAATGATTATTATAATGTAGTAATAGCAGTCGCGTTTGCTAACTTTTGTGTTTTTGAAATGTTTTCATTAACGTACAATAGTTCATATATAGTACCTATGCGATACCGGAAAACTACGGATATGGAAAATGTCGAAAAAACGATACCAATAGCGTCAGCAACGCTTATTCATAATGATTATTATAATGTAGTAATAGCAGTCGCGTTTGCTAACTTTTGTGTTTTTGAAATGTTTTCATTAACGTACAATAGTTCATATATAGTACCTATGCGATACCGGAAAACTACGGATATGGAAAATGTCGAAAAAAACGATACCAATAGCGTCAGCAACGCTTATTCATAATGATTATTATAATGTAGTAATAGCAGTCGCGTTTGCTAACTTTTGTGTTTTTGAAATGTTTTCATTAACGTACAATAGTTCATATATAGTACCTATGCGATACCGGAAAACTACGGATATGGAAAATGTCAAGAAAAACGATACCAATAGCGTCAGCAACGCTTATTCATAATGATTATTATAATGTAGTAATAGCAGTCGCGTTTGCTAACTTTTGTGTTTTTGAAATGTTTTCATTAACGTACAATAGTTCATATATAGTACCTATGCGATACCGGAAAACTACGGATATGGAAAATGTCAAGAAAAACGATACCAATTGCGTCAGCAACGCTTATTAATAATGATTATTATAATGTAGTAATAGCAGTCGCGTTTGCTAACTTTTGTGTTTTTGAAATGTTTTCATTAACGTATAATAGTTCATATATAGTACTTATGCGATACCGGAAAACTACGGATATGGAAAATGTCGAGAAATACGATACCAATTGCGTCAGCAACGCTTATTAATAATGATTATTATAATGTAGTAATAGCAGTCGCGTTTGCTAACTTTTGTGTTTTTGAAATGTTTTCATTAACGTACAATAGTTCATATATAGTACCTATGCGATACCGGAAAACTACGGATATGGAAAATGTCGAGAAAAACGATACCAATTGCGTCAGCAACGCTTATTAATAATGATTATTATAATGTAGTAATAGCAGTCGCGTTTGCTAACTTTTGTGTTTTTGAAATGTGTTCATTAACGTACAATAGTTCATATATAGTACCTATGCGATACCGGAAAACTACGGATATGGAAAATGTCGAGAAAAACGATACCAATTGCGTCAGCAACGCTTATTAATAATGATTATTATAATGTAGTAATAGCAGTCGCGTTTGCTAACTTTTGTGTTTTTGAAATGTTTTCATTAACGTACAATAGTTCATATATAGTACCTATGCGATACCGGAAAACTACGGATATGGAAAATGTCGAAAAAAACGATACCATTAGCGTCAGCAACGCTTATTCATAATGATTATTATAATGTAGTAATAGCAGTCGCGTTTGCTAACTTTTGTGTTTTTGAAATGTTTTCATTAACGTACAATAGTTCATATATAGTACCTATGCGATACCGGAAAACTACGGATATGGAAAATGTCAAGAAAAACGATACCAATTGCGTCAGCAACGCTTATTAATAATGATTATTATAATGTAGTAATAGCAGTCGCGTTTGCTATCTTTTGTGTTTTTGAAATGTTTTCATTAACGTACAATAGTTCATATATAGTACCTATGCGATACCGGAAAACTACGGATATGGAAAATGTCAAGAAAAACGATACCAATTGCGTCAGCAACGCTTATTAATAATGATTATTATAATGTAGTAATAGCAGTCGCGTTTGCTAACTTTTGTGTTTTTGAAATGTTTTCATTAACGTATAATAGTTCATATATAGTACTTATGCGATACCGGAAAACTACGGATATGGAGAATGTCGAGAAATACGATACCAATTGCGTCAGCAACGCTTATTAATAATGATTATTATAATGTAGTAATAGCAGTCGCGTTTGCTAACTTTTGTGTTTTTGAAATGTGTTCATTAACGTACAATAGTTCATATATAGTACCTATGCAATACCGGACAACTACGGATATGAAAAATGTCGAGAAAAACGATACCAATTGCGTCAGCAACGCTTATAATTAATGATTATAATAATGTAGTAATAGCAGTCGCGTTTGCTAACTTTTGTGTTTTTGAAATGTGTTCATTAACGTACAATAGTTCATATATAGTACCTATGCGATACCGGAAAACTACGGATATGGAAAATGTCGAAAAAAAACGATACCAATTGCGTCAGCAACGCTTATTAATAATGATTATAATAATGTAGTAATAGCAGTCGCGTTTGCTAACTTTTGTGTTTTTGAAATGTGTTCATTAACGTACAATAGTTCATATATAGTACCTATGCGATACCGGAAAACTACGGATATGGAAAATGTCGAAAAAAAACGATACCAATTGCGTCAGCAACGCTTATTAATAATGATTATTATAATGTAGTAATAGCAGTCGCGTTTGCTAACTTTTGTGTTTTTGAAATGTTTTCATTAACGTACAATAGTTCATATATAGTACCTATGCGATACCGGAAAACTACGGATATGGAAAATGTCGAAAAAACGATACCAATTGCGTCAGCAACGCTTATTAATAATGATTATTATAATGTAGTAATAGCAGTCGCGTTTGCTAACTTTTGTGTTTTTGAAATGTTTTCATTAACGTACAATAGTTCATATATAGTACCTATGCGATACCGGAAAACTACGGATATGGAAAATGTCGAAAAAAACGATACCAATAGCGTCAGCAACGCTTATTCATAATGATTATTATAATGTAGTAATAGCAGTCGCGTTTGCTAACTTTTGTGTTTTTGAAATGTTTTCATTAACGTACAATAGTTCATATATAGTACCTATGCGATACCGGAAAACTACGGATATGGAAAATGTCGAAAAAAAACGATACCAATTGCGTCAGCAACGCTTATTAATAATGATTATTATAATGTAGTAATAGCAGTCGCGTTTGCTAACTTTTGTGTTTTTGAAATGTTTTCATTAACGTACAATAGTTCATATATAGTACCTATGCGATACCGGAAAACTACGGATATGGAAAATGTCAAGAAAAACGATACCAATTGCGTCAGCAACGCTTATTAATAATGATTATTATAATGTAGTAATAGCAGTCGCGTTTGCTAACTTTTGTGTTTTTGAAATGTTTTCATTAACGTATAATAGTTCATATATAGTACTTATGCGATACCGGAAAACTACGGATATGGAGAATGTCGAGAAATACGATACCATTAGCGTCAGCAACGCTTATTCATAATGATTATTATAATGTAGTAATAGCAGTCGCGTTTGCTAACTTTTGTGTTTTTGAAATGTTTTCATTAACGTACAATAGTTCATATATAGTACCTATGCGATACCGGAAAACTACGGATATGGAAAATGTCAAGAAAAACGATACCAATTGCGTCAGCAACGCTTATTAATAATGATTATTATAATGTAGTAATAGCAGTCGCGTTTGCTAACTTTTGTGTTTTTGAAATGTTTTCATTAACGTACAATAGTTCATATATAGTACCTATGCGATACCGGAAAACTACGGATATGGAAAATGTCGAGAAAAACGATACCAATTGCGTCAGCAACGCTTATTAATAATGATTATTATAATGTAGTAATAGCAGTCGCGTTTGCTAACTTTTGTGTTTTTGAAATGTTTTCATTAACGTACAATAGTTCATATATAGTACCTATGCGATACCGGAAAACTACGGATATGGAAAATGTCGAAAAAAAACGATACCAATTGCGTCAGCAACGCTTATTAATAATGATTATTATAATGTAGTAATAGCAGTCGCGTTTGCTAACTTTTGTGTTTTTGAAATGTGTTCATTAACGTACAATAGTTCATATATAGTACCTATGCGATACCGGAAAACTACGGATATGGAAAATGTCGAGAAAAACGATACCAATTGCGTCAGCAACGCTTATTAATAATGATTATAATAATGTAGTAATAGCAGTCGCGTTTGCTAACTTTTGTGTTTTTGAAATGTGTTCATTAACGTACAATAGTTCATATATAGTACCTATGCGATACCGGAAAACTACGGATATGGAAAATGTCGAAAAAAAACGATACCAATTGCGTCAGCAACGCTTATTAATAATGATTATAATAATGTAGTAATAGCAGTCGCGTTTGCTAACTTTTGTGTTTTTGAAATGTGTTCATTAACGTACAATAGTTCATATATAGTACCTATGCGATACCGGAAAACTACGGATATGGAAAATGTCGAAAAAACGATACCAATTGCG
The DNA here is from genome assembly GCA_035610365.1 of Aquatica leii. Classification (NCBI taxonomy): domain Eukaryota; kingdom Metazoa; phylum Arthropoda; class Insecta; order Coleoptera; family Lampyridae; genus Aquatica; species Aquatica leii. The sequence continues at coordinate 27,399 of JARPUR010000017.1, read as the reverse complement.
TCAGCAACGCTTATTAATAATGATTATTATAATGTAGTAATAGCAGTCGCGTTTGCTAACTTTTGTGTTTTTGAAATGTTTTCATTAACGTACAATAGTTCATATATAGTACCTATGCGATACCGGAAAACTACGGATATGGAAAATGTCGAGAAAAACGATACCAATTGCGTCAGCAACGCTTATTAATAATGATTATTATAATGTAGTAATAGCAGTCGCGTTTGCTAACTTTTGTGTTTTTGAAATGTTTTCATTAACGTACAATAGTTCATATATAGTACCTATGCGATACCGGAAAACTACGGATATGGAAAATGTCGAGAAAAACGATACCAATTGCGTCAGCAACGCTTATTAATAATGATTATTATAATGTAGTAATAGCAGTCGCGTTTGCTAACTTTTGTGTTTTTGAAATGTTTTCATTAACGTACAATAGTTCATATATAGTACCTATGCGATACCGGAAAACTACGGATATGGAAAATGTCGAGAAAAACGATACCAATTGCGTCAGCAACGCTTATTCATAATGATTATTATAATGTAGTAATAGCAGTCGCGTTTGCTAACTTTTGTGTTTTTGAAAAGTTTTCATTAACGTACAATAGTTCATATATAGTACCTATGCGATACCGGAAAACTACGGATATGGAAAATGTCAAGAAAAACGATACCAATTGCGTCAGCAACGCTTATTAATAATGATTATTATAATGTAGTAATAGCAGTCGCGTTTGCTAACTTTTGTGTTTTTGAAATGTTTTCATTAACGTATAATAGTTCATATATAGTACTTATGCGATACCGGAAAACTACGGATATGGAGAATGTCGAGAAATACGATACCATTAGCGTCAGCAACGCTTATTCATAATGATTATTATAATGTAGTAATAGCAGTCGCGTTTGCTAACTTTTGTGTTTTTGAAATGTTGTCATTAACGTACAATAGTTCATATATAGTACCTATGCGATACCGGAAAACTACAGATATGGAAAATGTCGAAAAAAACGATACCAATTGCGTCAGCAACGCTTATTAATAATGATTATTATAATGTAGTAATAGCAGTCGCGTTTGCTAACTTTTGTGTTTTTGAAATGTGTTCATTAACGTACAATAGCTCATATATAGTACCTATGCGATACCGGAAAACTACGGATATGGAAAATGTCGAGAAAAACGATACCAATTGCGTCAGCAACGCTTATTAATAATGATTATTATAAAGTAGTAATAGCAGTCGCGTTTGCTAACTTTTGTGTTTTTGAAATGTTTTCATTAACGTACAATAGTTCATATATAGTACCTATGCGATACCGGAAAACTACGGATATGGAAAATGTCGAAAAAAACGATACCAATAGCGTCAGCAACGCTTATTCATAATGATTATTATAATGTAGTAATAGCAGTCGCGTTTGCTAACTTTTGTGTTTTTGAAATGTTTTCATTAACGTACAATAGTTCATGTATAGTACCTATGCGATACCGGAAAACTACGGATATGGAAAATGTCGAAAAAAAACGATACCAGTTGCGTCAGCAACGCTTATTAATAATGATTATTATAATGTAGTAATAGCAGTCGCGTTTGCTAACTTTTGTGTTTTTGAAATGTTCATGTATAGTACCTATGCGATACCGGAAAACTACGGATATGGAAAATGTCAAGAAAAACGATACCAATTGCGTCAGCAACGCTTATTAATAATGATTATTATAATGTAGTAATAGCAGTCGCGTTTGCTAACTTTTGTGTTTTTGAAATGTTTTCATTAACGTATAATAGTTCATATATAGTACTTATGCGATACCGGAAAACTACGGATATGGAGAATGTCGAGAAATACGATACCAATTGCGTCAGCAACGCTTATTAATAATGATTATTATAATGTAGTAATAGCAGTCGCGTTTGCTAACTTTTGTGTTTTTGAAATGTGTTCATTAACGTACAATAGTTCATATATAGTACCTATGCAATACCGGACAACTACGGATATGAAAAATGTCGAGAAAAACGATACCAATTGCGTCAGCAACGCTTATAATTAATGATTATAATAATGTAGTAATAGCAGTCGCGTTTGCTAACTTTTGTGTTTTTGAAATGTGTTCATTAACGTACAATAGTTCATATATAGTACCTATGCGATACCGGAAAACTACGGATATGGAAAAAATCGAAAAAAAACTATACCAATTGCGTCAGCAACGCTTATTAATGATGATTATAATAATGTAGTAATAGCAGTCGCGTTTGCTAACTTTTGTGTTTTTGAAATGTTTTCATTAACGTACAATAGTTCATATATAGTACCTATGCGATACCGGAAAACTACGGATATGGAAAATGTCGAAAAAAACGATACCAATAGCGTCAGCAACGCTTATTCATAATGATTATTATAATGTAGTAATAGCAGTCGCGTTTGCTAACTTTTGTGTTTTTGATATGTTTTCATTAACGTACAATAGTTCATATATAGTACCTATGCGATACCGGAAAACTACGGATATGGAAAATGTCGAAAAAAAACGATACCAATTGCGTCAGCAACGCTTATTAATAATGATTATTATAATGTAGTAATAGCAGTCGCGTTTGCTAACTTTTGTGTTTTTGAAATGTTTTCATTAACGTATAATAGTTCATATATAGTACTTATGCGATACCGGAAAACTACGGATATGGAGAATGTCGAGAAATACGATACCAATAGCGTCAGCAACGCTTATTCATAATGATTATTATAATGTAGTAATAGCAGTCGCGTTTGCTAACTTTTGTGTTTTTGAAATGTTGTCATTAACGTACAATAGTTCATATATAGTACCTATGCGATACCGGAAAACTACAGATATGGAAAATGTCGAAAAAAACGATACCAATTGCGTCAGCAACGCTTATTAATAATGATTATTATAATGTAGTAATAGCAGTCGCGTTTGCTAACTTTTGTGTTTTTGAAATGTGTTCATTAACGTACAATAGTTCATATATAGTACCTATGCGATACCGGAAAACTACGGATATGGAAAATGTCAAGAAAAACGATACCAATTGCGTCAGCAACGCTTATTAATAATGATTATTATAATGTAGTAATAGCAGTCGCGTTTGCTAACTTTTGTGTTTTTGAAATGTTTTCATTAACGTATAATAGTTCATATATAGTACTTATGCGATACCGGAAAACTACGGATATGGAGAATGTCGAGAAATACGATACCATTAGCGTCAGCAACGCTTATTCATAATGATTATTATAATGTAATAATAGCAGTCGCGTTTGCTAACTTTTGTGTTTTTGAAAAGTTTTCATTAACGTACAATAGTTCATATATAGTACCTATGCGATACCGGAAAACTACGGATATGGAAAATGTCAAGAAAAACGATACCAATTGCGTCAGCAACGCTTATTAATAATGATTATTATAATGTAGTAATAGCAGTCGCGTTTGCTAACTTTTGTGTTTTTGAAATGTTTTCATTAACGTATAATAGTTCATATATAGTACTTATGCGATACCGGAAAACTACGGATATGGAGAATGTCGAGAAATACGATACCATTAGCGTCAGCAACGCTTATTCATAATGATTATTATAATGTAGTAATAGCAGTCGCGTTTGCTAACTTTTGTGTTTTTGAAATGTTGTCATTAACGTACAATAGTTCATATATAGTACCTATGCGATACCGGAAAACTACAGATATGGAAAATGTCGAAAAAAACGATACCAATTGCGTCAGCAACGCTTATTAATAATGATTATTATAATGTAGTAATAGCAGTCGCGTTTGCTAACTTTTGTGTTTTTGAAATGTGTTCATTAACGTACAATAGTTCATATATAGTACCTATGCGATACCGGAAAACTACGGATATGGAAAATGTCGAGAAAAACGATACCAATTGCGTCAGCAACGCTTATTAATAATGATTATTATAAAGTAGTAATAGCAGTCGCGTTTGCTAACTTTTGTGTTTTTGAAATGTTTTCATTAACGTACAATAGTTCATATATAGTACCTATGCGATACCGGAAAACTACGGATATGGAAAATGTCGAAAAAAACGATACCAATAGCGTCAGCAACGCTTATTCATAATGATTTTTATAATGTAGTAATAGCAGTCGCGTTTGCTAACTTTTGTGTTTTTGAAATGTTTTCATTAACGTACAATAGTTCATATATAGTACCTATGCGATACCGGAAAACTACGGATATGGAAAATGTCGAAAAAAAACGATACCAGTTGCGTCAGCAACGCTTATTAATAATGATTATTATAATGTAGTAATAGCAGTCGCGTTTGCTAACTTTTGTGTTTTTGAAATGTTTTCATTAACGTACAATAGTTCATATATAGTACCTATGCGATACCGGAAAACTACGGATATGGAAAATGTCGAGAAAAACGATACCAATTGCGTCAGCAACGCTTATTAATAATGATTATTATAATGTAGTAATAGCAGTCGCGTTTGCTAACTTTTGTGTTTTTGAAATGTGTTCATTAACGTACAATAGTTCATATATAGTATCTATGCGATACCGGAAAACTACGGATATAGAAAATGTCGAGAAAAACGATACCAATAGCGTCAGCAACGCTTATTCATAATGATTATTATAATGTAGTAATAGCAGTCGCGTTTGCTAATTTTTGTGTTTTTGAAATGTTTTCATTAACGTACAATAGTTCATATATAGTACCTATGCGATACCGGAAAACAACGGATTTGGAAAATGTCAAGAAAAACGATACCAATTGCGTCAGCAACGCTTATTAATAATGATTATTATAATGTAGTAATAGCAGTCGCGTTTGCTAACTTTTGTGTTTTTGAAATGATTTCATTAACGTACAATAGTTCATATATAGTACCTATGCGATACCGGAAAACTACGGATATGGAAAATGTTAAGAAAAACGATACCAATTGCGTCAGCAACGCTTATTTATAATGATTATTATAATGTAGTAATAGCAGTCGCGTTTGCTAACTTTTGTGTTTTTGAAATGTTTTCATTAACGTACAATAGTTCATATATAGTACCTATGCGATACCGGAAAACTACGGATATGGAAAATGTCAAGAAAAACGATACCAATAGTGTCAGCAACGCTTATTCATAATGATTATTATAATGTAGTAATAGCAGTCGCGTTTGCTAATTTTTGTGTTTTTGAAATGTTTTCATTAACGTACAATAGTTCATATATAGTACTTATGCGATACCGGAAAACTACGGATATGGAGAATGTCGAGAAATACGATACCAATTGCGTCAGCAACGCTTATTAATAATGATTATTATAATGTAGTAATAGCAATCGCGTTTGCTAACTTTTGTGTTTTTGAAATATTTTCATTAACGTACAATAGTTCATATATAGTACCTATGCAATACCAAAAAACTACGGATATGAAAAATGTCGAGAAAAACGATACCAATTGCGTCAGCAACGCTTATTAATAATGATTATAATAATGTAGTAATAGCAGTCGCGTTTGCTAACTTTTGTGTTTTTGAAATGTGTTCATTAACGTACAATAGTTCATATATAGTACCTATGCGATACCGGAAAACTACGGATATGGAAAATGTCGAAAAAAAAACGATACCAATAGCGTCAGCAACGCTTATTCATAATGATTATTATAATGTAGTAATAGCAGTCGCGTTTGCTAACTTTTGTGTTTTTGAAATGTGTTCATTAACGTACAATAGTTCATATATAGTACCTATGCGATACCGGAAAACTACGGATATGGAAAATGTCGAGAAAAACGATACCAATTGCGTCAGCAACGCTTATTAATAATGATTATTATAAAGTAGTAATAGCAGTCGCGTTTGCTAACTTTTGTGTTTTTGAAATGTTTTTGTTAACGTACAATAGTTCATATATAGTACCTATGCGATACCGGAAAACTACGGATATGGAAAATGTCGAAAAAAACGATACCAATAGCGTCAGCAACGCTTATTCATAATGATTATTATAATGTAGTAATAGCAGTCGCGTTTGCTAATTTTTGTGTTTTTGAAATGTTTTCATTAACGTACAATAGTTCATATATAGTACCTATGCGATACCGGAAAACAACGGATATGGAAAATGTCAAGAAAAACGATACCAATTGCGTCAGCAACGCTTATTAATAATGATTATTATAATGTAGTAATAGCAGTCGCGTTTGCTAACTTTTGTGTTTTTGAAATGATTTCATTAACGTACAATAGTTCATATATAGTACCTATGCGATACCGGAAAACTACGGATATGGAAAATGTCAAAAAAAACGATACCAATAGTGTCAGCAACGCTTATTCATAATGATTATTATAATGTAGTAATAGCAGTCGCGTTTGCTAACTTTTGTGTTTTTGAAATGTTTTCATTAACGTACAATAGTTCATATATAGTACCTATGCGATACCGGAAAACTACGGATATGGAAAATGTCAAGAAAAACGATACCAATAGTGTCAGCAACGCTTATTCATAATGATTATTATAATGTAGTAATAGCAGTCGCGTTTGCTAATTTTTGTGTTTTTGAAATGTTTTCATTAACGTACAATAGTTCATATATAGTACCTATGCGATACCGGAAAACAACGGATATGGAAAATGTCAAGAAAAACCCAATTGCGTCAGCAACGCTTATTAATAATGATTATTATAATGTAGTAATAGCAGTCGCGTTTGCTAACTTTTGTGTTTTTGAAATGATTTCATTAACGTACAATAGTTCATATATAGTACCTATGCGATACCGGAAAACTACGGATATGGAAAATGTCAAGAAAAACGATACCAATAGCGTCAGCAACGCTTATTCATAATGATTATTATAATGTAGTAATAGCAGTCGCGTTTGCTAATTTTTGTGTTTTTGAAATGTTTTCATTAACGTACAATAGTTCATATATAGTACCTATGCGATACCGGAAAACTACGGATATGGAAAATGTCAAGAAAAACGATACCAATTGCGTCAGCAACGCTTATTTATAATGATTATTATAATGTAGTAATAGCAGTCGCGTTTGCTAACTTTTGTGTTTTTGAAATGTTTTCATTAACGTACAATAGTTCATATATAGTACCTATGCGATACCGGAAAACTACGGATATGGAAAATGTCGAAAAAAACGATACCAATAGCGTTAGCAACGCTTATTCATAATGATTATTATAATGTAGTAATAGCAGTCGCGTTTGCTAACTTTTGTGTTTTTGAAATGTTTTCATTAACGTACAATAGTTCATGTATAGTACCTATGCGATACCGGAAAACTACGGATATGGAAAATGTCGAAAAAAACGATACCAATAGCGTCAGCAACGCTTATTCATAATGATTATTATAATGTAGTAATAGCAGTCGCGTTTGCTAATTTTTGTGTTTTTGAAATGTTTTCATTAACGTACAATAGTTCATATATAGTACCTATGCGATACCGGAAAACAACGGATATGGAAAATGTCAAGAAAAACGATACTAATTGCGTCAGCAACGCTTATTAATAATGATTATTATAATGTAGTAATAGCAGTCGCGATTGCTAACTTTTGTGTTTTTGAAATGATTTCGTTAACGTACAATAGTTCATATATAGTACCTATGCGATACCGGAAAACTACGGATATGGAAAATGTCGAGAAAAACGATACCAATAGCGTCAGCAACGCTTATTCATAATGATTATTATAATGTAGTAATAGCAGTCGCGTTTGCTAATTTTTGTGTTTTTGAAATGTTTTCATTAACGTACATTAGTTCATATATAGTACCTATGCGATACCGGAAAACTACGGATATGGAAAATGTCAAGAAAAACGATACCAATTGCGTCAGCAACGCTTATTTATAATGATTATTATAATGTAGTAATAGCAGTCGCGTTTGCTAACTTTTGTGTTTTTGAAATGTTTTTATTAACGTACAATAGTTCATATATAGTACCTATGCGATAGCGGAAAACTACGGATATGGAAAATGTCAAGATAAACGATACCAATTGCGTCAGCAACGCTTATTAATAATGATTATTATAATGTAGTAATAGCAGTCGCGTTTGCTAACTTTTGTGTTTTTGAAATGTTTTCATTAACGTATAATAGTTCATATATAGTACTTATGCGATACCGGAAAACTACGCATATAGAGAATGTCGAGAAATACGATACCAATTGCGTCAGCAACGCTTTTTAATAATGATTATTATAATGTAGTAATAGCAGTCGCGTTTGCTAACTTTTGTGTTTTTGAAATATTTTCAATAACGTACAATAGTTCATATATAGTACCTATGCAATACCGAAAAACTACGGATATGAAAAATGTCGAGAAAAACGATACCAATTGCGTCAGCAACGCTTATTAATAATGATTATAATAATGTAGTAATAGCAGTCGCGTTTGCTAACTTTTGTGTTTTTGAAATGTGTTCATTAACGTACAATAGTTCATATATAGTACCTATGCGATACCGGAAAACTACGGATATGGAAAATGTCAAAAAAAAACGATACCAATAGCGTCAGCAACGCTTATTCATAATGATTATTATAATGTAGTAATAGCAGTCGCGTTTGCTAACTTTTGTGTTTTTGAAATGTTTTCATTAACGTACAATAGTTCATATATAGTACCTATGCGATACCGGAAAACTACGGATATGGAAAATGTTGAGAAAAACGATACCAATTGCGTCAGCAACGCTTATTAATAATTTATTTTTTATATGAAAAGAGGTTTTTTGCTGTTTTTTGTTTATGTTTTATAATTAAGTAGGTTTTTGAAGAGTTTTTTTTTTTAATAAAACAGCCATTGGTTAATTGGAACCATTTTTTTTCTTTTTTTTTCTTCTTCCTTTATTTTAACTTTAGATATATTTAGTTGACAACGTTTCGCTTATAAATTTAAGCTTTATCAAGTCTTTATACATTTATCTGCAAAATTCATTAAGATTAACATGTGTATTAATGTAAACAGTTATTATTTTTTTTTTTTTTATATATATAATTTTATCATGATTATATTTATATTATGAGTGTCAATTTGGATTAATTTAATGAAAAAGTTTTTTTTGTACTTACCAAAATTTTATAAATTTGTGAACTATCAATTAAGTAATTACTGAAAATTTAAATTTCTAATTTTTGTAGTATTTGATGTTAGTTATATTTTATAGTTAATGTTGTTGTAAATAAATTTCCATATTTAAATATTTCTTTTAATTGAAAAATTTTTGTTAAAAGTATTACTTGTGTATTCTGGTGTCTGTTGATAAGTGTAAAATGTAATGTGAAATTTATTGCGCATGCATTGTGTGTTATTTTCTATTTGATTTAAATGTTTGGGAATAAGTTTTGATTTTGAATGGAAGTAATTATTTATTTTGTGGTTGTATTAATAATTTATTAATTTGTAGTATATTTTACTTAGACTTTGTATGTCATTACGGTAGTTTATTGAATTTTTGTTGCGTTTTATTTCTATCATTTCTAGAATTGATCTTTTGAAGTAGTTTTTCTCCAAGTGTAGTATTTTTGGCTGTTGATAATTGAATGTATGGAGATTTTTTATTGAATGTTCAGTTAGAGCAGTATTTGTTTTTTCCTGATTTAAATGTTGGTTTTTGATACTGTTTTTGTGTTGTTGTATTCTGTTTTTTAGTAATTGTTTTGTTTGTCCTATGTATATTGCTGAACAATTTTGGCATGATAATTCGTAAATTAAGTTTGATTTGTAAATAGTTTCTGTACTGTCTTTAAGTTTAGTGAAGATATGTTTTTAAAATATTAGTGTTTTTAAAACTGATTGTGAAATTGTAATTTGTTAAAATTTTTTTTAATTTTTCAGATAAATTTGGAATGTATGGTAAACTGATATATTGTTTAATTTGAGTTAAATTGTTATTAAATTCATAGCCTAAGCAGTTAGGTTGTAAAACTATGTCCTTATTATTTGGTTTATTTTTAAAGTTAATATGTCGTAAACGTGTTTTAATATTTTTGTTAATAAAGTCTATTGGATAGTTATTATTAATAAGTATATTTTTGATTTTTATTAAGTTTTGTGAATGGAATTTTTTGATGATAAGGTTATTGCACGATCGACTAGTCCAAAAATAACTGCTTTTTTGTATGATTTAGGTGTGCATGAGTTGTAATGTATGTAACGGTCTGTTTTTGTTTTTTTTCTGTACCAGTTAGTGTGTATTTTGCCATCAATGTTGTGTATGAGTGTTAAATCTAAAAAGTTTATGTGGTTGGTTTGTTCTGTTTCAGAAGGGAATTTTAGTAATGGATGAATGTTATTAAATTTTAAAAGTAAGTTTCTGTATAATTTTCTGTGAATAATAATTAATATGTCATCAACATATCTTTGATAGAGTGTGATTTCCTTAAATTCTTTAATTATTTCTGCTTCGTGATCACCAATTACTAAGTCAGCAATAGTTGATGAGATGGGTTGACCCATTGCGAGTCCTTGTGTTTGTGAATAAATTTTATTTTGAAATGTAAATACTGTAGAATTTAGTATTAATTTTATTGCTTTAATAAATTCTGTTTCAGGAATATTAGTGTATTTTTTTATGTTATTCCAATTTTTTTTAATGGATGCGTTAACTAGTTCTTGTGGTATTTTTGTGTACATTGAAGTTATGTCGAATGATACAAAAATATGGTTTTGTGGTATTATTATGTTGCTAATTTTTTGTTTGAAAAGCCAAGAATTTTTAATAATATTTTTGTTTAAATTAGTAATGTTTTTTAATATGTTTGATAGGTATTTTGATATTTTATAAATAGGACTAGTGTATGTTGCAATGATGGGTCGTAATGGGTAATTGTCTTTATGTAGTTTCGGGAGGCCGTAAATTTTAGATGGTGTTCCATTATAAGTTATTAGGTTTTTATATGTGTTATTGTCTATCCAGTTATTTTTTTGCCATAGTAAAAAACAGAATACAACAACACAAAAACAGTATCAAAAACCAACATTTAAATCAGGAAAAAACAAATACTGCTCTAACTGAACATTCAATAAAAAATCTCCATACATTCAATTATCAACATCCAAAAATACTACACTTTGAAAAAAACTACTTCAAAAGATCAATTCTAGAAATGATAGAAATAAAACGCAACAAAAATTCAATAAACTACCGTAATGACATACAAAGTCTAAGTAAAATATACTACAAATTAATAAATTATTAATACAACCACAAAATAAATAATTACTTCCATTCAAAATCAAAACTTATTCCCAAACATTTAAATCAAATAGAAAATAACACACAATGCATGCGCAATAAATTTCACATTACATTTTACACTTATCAACAGACACCAGAATACACAAGTAATACTTTTAACAAAAAATTTTTCAATTAAAAGAAATATTTAAATATGGAAATTTATTTACAACAACATTAACTATAAAATATAACTAACATCAAATACTACAAAAATTAGAAATTTAAATTTTCAGTAATTACTTAATTGATAGTTCACAAATTTATAAAATTTTGGTAAGTACAAAAAAAACTTTTTCATTAAATTAATCCAAATTGACACTCATAATATAAATATAATCATGATAAAATTATATATAAAAAAAAAAAAAAAATAATAACTGTTTACATTAATACACATGTTAATCTTAATGAATTTTGCAGATAAATGTATAAAGACTTGATAAAGCTTAAATTTATAAGCGAAACGTTGTCAACTAAATATATCTAAAGTTAAAATAAAGGAAGAAGAAAGAAAAATGGTTCCAATTAACCAATGGCTGTTTTATTAAAAAAAACTCTTCAAAAACCTACTTAATTATAAAACATAAACAAAAAACAGCAAAAAACCTCTTTTCATATAAAAAATAAACTACACAATCGTAATTGAAGATCGATTGCACCCAAAATGGAGAACATACAAAACTCGGAAAACTATCGTATAAACAACTTTAATCAGCTCCACCAAATATATGACTACATTCTACGCACGCAAGGATTCATGAAATTAACAATTGTGAAACAATTCGTGAAAATAAATAACAAAATTATAAGGGTAAGTGCCAAATTGGATTATCTTTTAACTTGTAAAAAAAACTCAATCTTACCAAATTTTATAAATCATACAAAATTTAAACATATACAATTTTTTAAAACATTGAATAATAATACTTTTAACATTGTTAAAAATAAATTTTACCATAAAATATTATCTTTATTAATCAAAGATTCATTTATACATAAAAACTTTCTAAAACAACAAATTATTAAATATAAAAATCTTATTGAAAAATTTTTACATCCCAAAATAATAATCAACTTATTAACAATTAAAATAACACAAAATTTTAAATTAAAAATGGGAATACAAAAAACACACATTAAAAAAATTCAAAAATTAACCAAAACAACAAAAATGTCTTCAAACACTAACCTAGCTCAACACAATACAAACAAACACCAAAAAAATAACTGGATTAAAAATCTAACAAAAATTAAAATACCTGAAACAGTAACTAACGTAATTAAATACGGGCCAAAATTCAACTTACCTATAAACACACAAAACAAAATACCTACACAACACATAATCACAAATATAGAAACAGGAATCCAAAACCAAGATCAAGACACACAAAACAATATTCGAACAGAAATTACTAACACGCTCATACAACATAAAAGACTAATTAAAAATAATATTAAAAAAATAACAGCAAAAACAAAAAATTAAATACATACTCACATGAAACAAACGCACAAATCTCAATAGATCACCTACATACAACAAAAAAATTCTTGAAACAAAACCCAGAAATAATTATAACACAAGCAGACAAAACTGAAAAAACAGTAATAATGTACGCTACAGAATATAATACAAAAATGAACAACATTCTAAATGACAATAACATATACAAAATTTTAAAAAAAGACCCAACTATTTCAATTCAAACAAAAAGCAATAACATGTTAAAACTATGGCAAAAAAATAACTGGATAGACAATAACACATATAAAAACCTAATAACTTATAATGGAACACCATCTAAAATTTACGGCCTCCCGAAACTACATAAAGACAATTACCCATTACGACCCATCATTGCAACATACACTAGTCCTATTTATAAAATATCAAAATACCTATCAAACATATTAAAAAACATTACTAATTTAAACAAAAATATTATTAAAAATTCTTGGCTTTTCAAACAAAAAATTAGCAACATAATAATACCACAAAACCATATTTTTGTATCATTCGACATAACTTCAATGTACACAAATATACCACAAGAACTAGTTAACGCATCCATTAAAAAAAATTGGAATAACATAAAAAAACACACTAATATTCCTGAAACAGAATTTATTAAAGCAATAAAATTAATACTAAATTCTACAGTATTTACATTTCAAAATAAAATTTATTCACAAACACAAGGACTCGCAATGGGTCAACCCATCTCATCAACTATTGCTGACTTAGTAATTGGTGATCACGAAGCAGAAATAATTAAAGAATTTAAGGAAATCACACTCTATCAAAGATATGTTGATGACATATTAATTATTATTCACAAAAAATTATACAGAAACTTACTTTTAAAATTTAATAACATTCATCCATTACTAAAATTGACTTATGAAACAGAAACAACCAAACAAATACACTTTTAGATTTAACACTCATACACAACATTGATGGCAAAATACACACTAACTGGTACAGAAAAAAAACAAAAACAGACCGTTACATACATTACAACTCATGCACACCTAAATCATACAAAAAGCAGTTATTTTTGGACTAGTCGATCGTGCAATAACCTTATCATCAAAAAATTCCATTCACAAAACTTAATAAAAATCAAAAATATACTTATTAATAATAACTATCCAATAGACTTTATTAACAAAAATATTAAAACACGTTTACGACATATTAACTTTAAAAATAAACCAAATAATAAGGACATAGTTTTACAACCTAACTGCTTAGGCTATGAATTTAATAACAATTTAACTCAAATTAAACAATATATCAGTTTACCATACATTCCAAATTTATCTGAAAAATTAAAAAAAATTTTAACAAATTACAATTTCACAATCAGTTTTAAAAACACTAATATTTTAAAAAAACATATCTTCACTAAACTTAAAGACAGTACAGAAACTATTTACAAATCAAACTTAATTTACGAATTATCATGCCAAAATTGTTCAGCAATATACATAGGACAAACAAAACAATTACTAAAAAACAGAATACAACAACACAAAAACAGTATCAAAAACCAACATTTAAATCAGGAAAAAACAAATACTGCTCTAACTGAACATTCAATAAAAAATCTCCATACATTCAATTATCAACATCCAAAAATACTACACTTTGAAAAAAACTACTTCAAAAGATCAATTCTAGAAATGATAGAAATAAAACGCAACAAAAATTCAATAAACTACCGTAATGACATACAAAGTCTAAGTAAAATATACTACAAATTAATAAATTATTAATACAACCACAAAATAAATAATTACTTCCATTCAAAATCAAAACTTATTCCCAAACATTTAAATCAAATAGAAAATAACACACAATGCATGCGCAATAAATTTCACATTACATTTTACACTTATCAACAGACACCAGAATACACAAGTAATACTTTTAACAAAAATTTTTCAATTAAAAGAAATATTTAAATATGGAAATTTATTTACAACAACATTAACTATAAAATATAACTAACATCAAATACTACAAAAATTAGAAATTTAAATTTTCAGTAATTACTTAATTGATAGTTCACAAATTTATAAAATTTTGGTAAGTACAAAAAAAACTTTTTCATTAAATTAATCCAAATTGACACTCATAATATAAATATAATCATGATAAAATTATATATAAAAAAAAAAAATAATAACTGTTTACATTAATACACATGTTAATCTTAATGAATTTTGCAGATAAATGTATAAAGACTTGATAAAGCTTAAATTTATAAGCGAAACGTTGTCAACTAAATATATCTAAAGTTAAAATAAAGGAAGAAGAAAAAAAAAAAAAAATGGTTCCAATTAACCAATGGCTGTTTTATTAAAAAAAAAAAAAACTCTTCAAAAACCTACTTACTTATTAATAATGATTGTTATAATGTAGTAATAGCAGTCGCGTTTGCTAACTTTTGTGTTTTTGAAATGTTTTCATTAACGTACAATAGTTCATATATAGTACCTATGCAATACCGGAAAACTACGGATATGAAAAATGTCGAGAAAAACGATACCAATTGCGTCAGCAACGCTTATTAATAATGATTATAATAATGTAGTAATAGCAGTCGCGTTTGCTAACTTTTGTGTTTTTGAAATGTGTTCATTAATGTACAATAGTTCATATATAGTACCTATGCAATACCGGAAAACTACGGATATGGAAAATGTCGAAAAAAAACGATACCAATTGCGTCAGCAACGCTTATTAATAATGATTATTATAATGTAGTAATAGCAGTCGCGTTTGCTAACTATTGTGTTTTTGAAATGTTTTCATTAACGTACAATAGTTCATATATAGTACCTATGCGATACCGGAAAACTACGGATATGGAAAATGTCGAAAAAAACGATACCAATAGCGTCAGCAACGCTTATTCATAATGATTATTATAATGTAGTAATAGCAGTCGCGTTTGCTAATTTTTGTGTTTTTGAAATGTTTTAATTAACGTACAATAGTTCATATATAGTACCTATGCGATACTGGAAAACTACGGATATGGAAAATGTCAAGAAAAACGATACCAATTGCGTCAGCAACGCTTATTTATAATGATTATTATAATGTAGTAATAGCAGTCGCGTTTGCTAACTTTTGTGTTTTTGAAATGTTTTCATTAACGTACAATAGTTCATATATAGTACCTATGCGATACTGGAAAACTACGGATATGGAAAATGTCAAGAAAAACGATACCAATTGCGTCAGCAACGCTTATTTATAATGATTATTATAATGTAGTAATAGCAGTCGCGTTTGCTAACTTTTGTGTTTTTGAAATGTTTTCATTAACGTACAATAGTTCATATATAGTACCTATGCAATACCGGAAAACTACGGATATGAAAAATGTCGAGAAAAACGATACCAATTGCGTCAGCAACGCTTATTAATAATGATTATAATAATGTAGTAATAGCAGTCGCGTTTGCTAACTTTTGTGTTTTTGAAATGTGTTCATTAACGTACAATAGTTCATATATAGTACCTATGCGATACCGGAAAACTACGGATATGGAAAATGTCGAAAAAAACGATACCAATAGCGTCAGCAACGCTTATTCATAATGATTATTATAATGTAGTAATAGCAGTCGCGTTTGCTAACTTTTGTGTTTTTGAAATGTTTTCATTAACGTACAATAGTTCATATATAGTACCTATGCGATACCGGAAAACTACGGATATGGAAAATGTCGAGAAAAACGATACCAATTGCGTCAGCAACGCTTATTAATAATGATTATTATAATGTAGTAATAGCAGTCGCGTTTGCTAACTTTTGTGTTTTTGAAATGTTTTCATTAACGTATAATAGTTCATATATAGTACTTATGCGATACCGGAAAACTACGGATATGGAGAATGTCGAGAAATACGATACCAATTGCGTCAGCAACGCTTATTAATAATGATTATTATAATGTAGTAATAGCAGTCGCGTTTGCTAACTTTTGTGTTTTTGAAATATTTTCATTAACGTACAATAGTTCATATATAGTACCTATGCAATACCGAAAAACTACGGATATGAAAAATGTCGAGAAAAACGATACCAATTGCGTCAGCAACGCTTATTAATAATGATTATAATAATGTAGTAATAGCAGTCGCGTTTGCTAACTTTTGTGTTTTTGAAATGTGTTCATTAACGTACAATAGTTCATATATAGTACCTATGCGATACCGGAAAACTACGGATATGGAAAATGTCAAGAAAAACGATACCAATTGCGTCAGCAACGCTTATTAATAATGATTATTATAATGTAGTAATAGCAGTCGCGTTTGCTAACTTTTGTGTTTTTGAAATGTTTTCATTAACGTACAATAGTTCATATATAGTACCTATGCGATACCGGAAAACTACGGATATGGAAAATGTCGAAAAAAACGATACCAATAGCGTCAGCAACGCTTATTCATAATGATTATTATAATGTAGTAATAGCAGTCGCGTTTGCTAACTTTTGTGTTTTTGAAATGTTTTCATTAACGTACAATAGTTCATATATAGTACCTATGCGATACCGGAAAACTACGGATATGGAAAATGTCAAGAAAAACGATACCAATTGCGTCAGCAACGCTTATTAATAATGATTATTATAATGTAGTAATAGCAGTCGCGTTTGCTAACTTTTGTGTTTTTGAAATGTTTTCATTAACGTACAATAGTTCATATATAGTACCTATGCGATACCGGAAAACTACGGATATGGAAAATGTCGAAAAAAAACGATACCAATAGCGTCAGCAACGCTTATTCATAATGATTATTATAATGTAGTAATAGCAGTCGCGTTTGCTAATTTTTGTGTTTTTGAAATGTTTTCATTAACGTACAATAGTTCATATATAGTACCTATGCGATACCGGAAAACTACGGATATGGAAAATGTCAAGAAAAACGATACCAATTGCGTCAGCAACGCTTATTAATAATGATTATTATAATGTAGTAATAGCAGTCGCGTTTGCTAACTTTTGTGTTTTTGAAATGTTTTCATTAACGTACAATAGTTCATATATAGTACCTATGCGATACCGGAAAACTACGGATATGGAAAATGTCAAGAAAAACGATACCAATAGCGTCAGCAACGCTTATTCATAATGATTATTATAATGTAGTAATAGCAGTCGCGTTTGCTAACTTTTGTGTTTTTGAAATGTTTTCATTAACGTACAATAGTTCATATATAGTACCTATGCGATACCGGAAAACTACGGATATGGAAAATGTCAAGAAAAACGATACCAATTGCGTCAGCAACGCTTATTAATAATGATTATTATAATGTAGTAATAGCAGTCGCGTTTGCTAACTTTTGTGTTTTTGAAATGTTTTCATTAACGTACAATAGTTCATATATAGTACCTATGCGATACCGGAAAACTACGGATATGGAAAATGTCGAAAAAAAACGATACCAATTGCGTCAGCAACGCTTATTCATAATGATTATTATAATGTAGTAATAGCAGTCGCGTTTGCTAATTTTTGTGTTTTTGAAATGTTTTCATTAACGTACAATAGTTCATATATAGTACCTATGCGATACCGGAAAACTACGGATATGGAAAATGTCAAGAAAAACGATACCAATTGCGTCAGCAACGCTTATTAATAATGATTATTATAATGTAGTAATAGCAGTCGCGTTTGCTAACTTTTGTGTTTTTGAAATGTTTTCATTAACGTACAATAGTTCATATATAGTACCTATGCGATACCGGAAAACTACGGATATGGAAAATGTCAAGAAAAACGATACCAATTGCGTCAGCAACGCTTATTAATAATGATTATTATAATGTAGTAATAGCAGTCGCGTTTGCTAACTTTTGTGTTTTTGAAATGTTTTCATTAACGTACAATAGTTCATATATAGTACCTATGCAATACCGAAAAACTACGGATATGAAAAATGTCGAGAAAAACGATACCAATTGCGTCAGCAACGCTTATTCATAATGATTATTATAATGTAGTAATAGCAGTCGCGTTTGCTAACTTTTGTGTTTTTGAAATGTTTTCATTAACGTACAATAGTTCATATATAGTACCTATGCGATACCGGAAAACTACGGATATGGAAAATGTCGAAAAAAAACGATACCAATTGCGTCAGCAACGCTTATTCATAATGATTATTATAATGTAGTAATAGCAGTCGCGTTTGCTAACTTTTGTGTTTTTGAAATGTTTTCATTAACGTACAATAGTTCATATATAGTACCTATGCGATACCGGAAAACTACGGATATGGAAAATGTCAAGAAAAACGATACCAATTGCGTCAGCAACGCTTATTAATAATGATTATTATAATGTAGTAATAGCAGTCGCGTTTGCTAACTTTTGTGTTTTTGAAATGTTTTCATTAACGTATAATAGTTCATATATAGTACTTATGCGATACCGGAAAACTACGGATATGGAGAATGTCGAGAAATACGATACCAATTGCGTCAGCAACGCTTATTAATAATGATTATTATAATGTAGTAATAGCAGTCGCGTTTGCTAACTTTTGTGTTTTTGAAATATTTTCATTAACGTACAATAGTTCATATATAGTACCTATGCAATACCGAAAAACTACGGATATGAAAAATGTCGAGAAAAACGATACCAATTGCGTCAGCAACGCTTATTAATAATGATTATAATAATGTAGTAATAGCAGTCGCGTTTGCTAACTTTTGTGTTTTTGAAATGTGTTCATTAACGTACAATAGTTCATATATAGTACCTATGCGATACCGGAAAACTACGGATATGGAAAATGTCGAAAAAAACAATACCAATTGCGTCAGCAACGCTTATTAATAATGATTATTATAATGTAGTAATAGCAGTCGCGTTTGCTAACTTTTGTGTTTTTGAAATGTTTTCATTAACGTACAATAGTTCATATATAGTACCTATGCGATACCGGAAAACTACGGATATGGAAAATGTCAAGAAAAACGATACCAATTGCGTCAGCAACGCTTATTCATAATGATTATTATAATGTAGTAATAGCAGTCGCGTTTGCTAACTTTTGTGTTTTTGAAATGTTTTCATTAACGTACAATAGTTCATATATAGTACCTATGCGATACCGGAAAACTACGGATATGGAAAATGTCAAGAAAAACGATACCAATTGCGTCAGCAACGCTTATTAATAATGATTATTATAATGTAGTAATAGCAGTCGCGTTTGCTAACTTTTGTGTTTTTGAAATGTTTTCATTAACGTACAATAGTTCATATATAGTACCTATGCGATACCGGAAAACTACGGATATGGAAAATGTCGAGAAAAACGATACCAATTGCGTCAGCAACGCTTATTAATAATGATTATTATAATGTAGTAATAGCAGTCGCGTTTGCTAACTTTTGTGTTTTTGAAATGTTTTCATTAACGTACAATAGTTCATATATAGTACCTATGCGATACCGGAAAACTACGGATATGGAAAATGTCGAAAAAACGATACCAATAGCGTCAGCAACGCTTATTCATAATGATTATTATAATGTAGTAATAGCAGTCGCGTTTGCTAATTTTTGTGTTTTTGAAATGTTTTCATTAACGTACAATAGTTCATATATAGTACCTATGCGATACCGGAAAACTACGGATATGGAAAATGTCAAGAAAAACGATACCAATTGCGTCAGCAACGCTTATTAATAATGATTATTATAATGTAGTAATAGCAGTCGCGTTTGCTAACTTTTGTGTTTTTGAAATGTTTTCATTAACGTACAATAGTTCATATATAGTACCTATGCGATACCGGAAAACTACGGATATGGAAAATGTCAAGAAAAACGATACCAATAGCGTCAGCAACGCTTATTCATAATGATTATTATAATGTAGTAATAGCAGTCGCGTTTGCTAACTTTTGTGTTTTTGAAATGTTTTCATTAACGTACAATAGTTCATATATAGTACCTATGCGATACCGGAAAACTACGGATATGGAAAATGTCAAGAAAAACGATACCAATTGCGTCAGCAACGCTTATTAATAATGATTATTATAATGTAGTAATAGCAGTCGCGTTTGCTAACTTTTGTGTTTTTGAAATGTTTTCATTAACGTACAATAGTTCATATATAGTACCTATGCGATACCGGAAAACTACGGATATGGAAAATGTCGAAAAAAACGATACCAATAGCGTCAGCAACGCTTATTCATAATGATTATTATAATGTAGTAATAGCAGTCGCGTTTGCTAACTTTTGTGTTTTTGAAATGTTTTCATTAACGTACAATAGTTCATATATAGTACCTATGCGATACCGGAAAACTACGGATATGGAAAATGTCAAGAAAAACGATACCAATTGCGTCAGCAACGCTTATTAATAATGATTATTATAATGTAGTAATAGCAGTCGCGTTTGCTAACTTTTGTGTTTTTGAAATGTTTTCATTAACGTACAATAGTTCATATATAGTACCTATGCGATACCGGAAAACTACGGATATGGAAAATGTCGAAAAAAACGATACCAATAGCGTCAGCAACGCTTATTCATAATGATTATTATAATGTAGTAATAGCAGTCGCGTTTGCTAATTTTTGTGTTTTTGAAATGTTTTCATTAACGTACAATAGTTCATATATAGTACCTATGCGATACCGGAAAACTACGGATATGGAAAATGTCAAGAAAAACGATACCAATTGCGTCAGCAACGCTTATTAATAATGATTATTATAATGTAGTAATAGCAGTCGCGTTTGCTAACTTTTGTGTTTTTGAAATGTTTTCATTAACGTACAATAGTTCATATATAGTACCTATGCAATACCGGAAAACTACGGATATGAAAAATGTCGAGAAATCGATACCAATTGCGTCAGCAACGCTTATTAATAATGATTATAATAATGTAGTAATAGCAGTCGCGTTTGCTAACTTTTGTGTTTTTGAAATGTTTTCATTAACGTACAATAGTTCATATATAGTACCTATGCGATACCGGAAAACTACGGATATGGAAAATGTCGAGAAAAACGATACCAATTGCGTCAGCAACGCTTATTAATAATGATTATTATAATGTAGTAATAGCAGTCGCGTTTGCTAACTTTTGTGTTTTTGAAATGTTTTCATTAACGTACAATAGTTCATATATAGTACCTATGCGATACCGGAAAACTACGGATATGGAAAATGTCGAGAAAAACGATACCAATTGCGTCAGCAACGCTTATTAATAATGATTATTATAATGTAGTAATAGCAGTCGCGTTTGCTAACTTTTGTGTTTTTGAAATGTTTTCATTAACGTACAATAGTTCATATATAGTACCTATGCGATACCGGAAAACTACGGATATGGAAAATGTCGAGAAAAACGATACCAATTGCGTCAGCAACGCTTATTAATAATGATTATTATAATGTAGTAATAGCAGTCGCGTTTGCTAACTTTTGTGTTTTTGAAATGTTTTCATTAACGTACAATAGTTCATATATAGTACTTATGCGATACCGGAAAACTACGGATATGGAGAATGTCGAGAAATACGATACCAATTGCGTCAGCAACGCTTATTAATAATGATTATTATAATGTAGTAATAGCAGTCGCGTTTGCTAACTTTTGTGTTTTTGAAATATTTTCATTAACGTACAATAGTTCATATATAGTACCTATGCAATACCGGAAAACTACGGATATGAAAAATGTCGAGAAAAACGATACCAATTGCGTCAGCAACGCTTATTAATAATGATTATAATAATGTAGTAATAGCAGTCGCGTTTGCTAACTTTTGTGTTTTTGAAATGTGTTCATTAACGTACAATAGTTCATATATAGTACCTATGCGATACCGGAAAACTACGGATATGGAAAATGTCGAAAAAAAACGATACCAATTGCGTCAGCAACGCTTATTAATAATGATTATTATAATGTAGTAATAGCAGTCGCGTTTGCTAACTTTTGTGTTTTTGAAATGTTTTCATTAACGTACAATAGTTCATATATAGTACCTATGCGATACCGGAAAACTACGGATATGGAAAATGTCGAAAAAAAACGATACCAATAGCGTCAGCAACGCTTATTCATAATGATTATTATAATGTAGTAATAGCAGTCGCGTTTGCTAACTTTTGTGTTTTTGAAATGTTTTCATTAACGTACAATAGTTCATATATAGTACCTATGCGATACCGGAAAACTACGGATATGGAAAATGTCAAGAAAAACGATACCAATTGCGTCAGCAACGCTTATTAATAATGATTATTATAATGTAGTAATAGCAGTCGCGTTTGCTAACTTTTGTGTTTTTGAAATGTTTTCATTAACGTACAATAGTTCATATATAGTACCTATGCGATACCGGAAAACTACGGATATGGAAAATGTCGAGAAAAACGATACCAATTGCGTCAGCAACGCTTATTAATAATGATTATTATAATGTAGTAATAGCAGTCGCGTTTGCTAACTTTTGTGTTTTTGAAATGTTTTCATTAACGTACAATAGTTCATATATAGTACCTATGCGATACCGGAAAACTACGGATATGGAAAATGTCGAGAAAAACGATACCAATAGCGTCAGCAACGCTTATTCATAATGATTATTATAATGTAGTAATAGCAGTCGCGTTTGCTAATTTTTGTGTTTTTGAAATGTTTTCATTAACGTACAATAGTTCATATATAGTACCTATGCGATACCGGAAAACTACTGATATCGAAAATGTCAAGAAAAACGATACCAATTGCGTCAGCAACGCCTATTAATAATGATTATTATAATGTAGTAGTAGCAGTCGCGTTTGCTAACTTTTGTGATTTTGAAATGATTTCATTAACGTACAATAGTTCATATATAGTACCTATGCGATACCGGAAAACTACGGATATGGAAAATGTCAAGAAAAACGTTACCAATAGCGTCAGCAACGCTTATTCATAATGATTATTATAATGTAGTAATAGCAGTCGCGTTTGCTAACTTTTGTGTTTTTGAAATGTTTTCATTAACGTACAATAGTTCATATATAGTACCTATGCGATACCGGAAAACTACGGATATGGAAAATGTCAAGAAAAACGATATCAATTGCGTCAGCAACGCTTATTAATAATGATTATTATAATGTAGTAATAGCAGTCGCGTTTGCTAACTTTTGTGTTTTTGAAATGTTTTCATTAACGTACAATAGTTCATATATAGTACCTATGCGATACCGGAAAACTACGGATATGGAAAATGTCGAGAAAAACGATACCAATAGCGTCAGCAACGCTTATTCATAATGATTATTATAATGTAGTAATAGCAGTCGCGTTTGCTAACTTTTGTGTTTTTGAAATGTTTTCATTAACGTACAATAGTTCATATATAGTACCTATGCGATACCGGAAAACTACGGATATGGAAAATGTCAAGAAAAACGATACCAATTGCGTCAGCAACGCTTATTAATAATGATTATTATAATGTAGTAATAGCAGTCGCGTTTGCTAACTTTTGTGTTTTTGAAATGTTTTCATTAACGTACAATAGTTCATATATAGTACCTATGCGATACCGGAAAACTACGGATATGGAAAATGTCAAGAAAAACGATACCAATAGCGTCAGCAACGCTTATTCATAATGATTATTATAATGTAGTAATAGCAGTCGCGTTTGCTAACTTTTGTGTTTTTGAAATGTTTTCATTAACGTACAATAGTTCATATATAGTACCTATGCGATACCGGAAAACTACGGATATGGAAAATGTCAAGAAAAACGATACCAATTGCGTCAGCAACGCTTATTAATAATGATTATTATAATGTAGTAATAGCAGTCGCGTTTGCTAACTTTTGTGTTTTTGAAATGTTTTCATTAACGTATAATAGTTCATATATAGTACTTATGCGATACCCGAAAACTACGGATATGGCGAATGTCGAGAAATACGATACCAATAGCGTCAGCAACGCTTATTCATAATGATTATTATAATGTAGTAATAGCAGTCGCGTTTGCTAACTTTTGTGTTTTTGAAATGTTTTCATTAACGTACAATAGTTCATATATAGTACCTATGCGATACCGGAAAACTACGGATATGGAAAATGTCAAGAAAAACGATACCAATTGCGTCAGCAACGCTTATTAATAATGATTATCATAATGTAGTAATAGCAGTCGCGTTTGCTAACTTTTGTGTTTTTGAAATGTGTTCATTAACGTACAATAGTTCATATATAGTACCTATGCGATACCGGAAAACTACGGATATGGAAAATGTCGAGAAAAACGATACCAATTGCGTCAGCAACGCTTATTAATAATGATTATTATAATGTAGTAATAGCAGTCGCGTTTGCTAACTTTTGTGTTTCTGAAATGTATTCATTAACGTACAATAGTTCATATATAGTACCTATGCGATACCGGAAAACTACGGATATGGAAAATGTCGAAAAAAACGATACCAATAGCGTCAGCAACGCTTATTCATAATGATTATTATAATGTAGTAATAGCAGTCGCGTTTGCTAATTTTTATGTTTTTGAAATGTTTTCATTAACGTACAATAGTTCATATATAGTACTTATGCGATACCGGAAAACTACGGATATGGAGAATGTCAAGAAATACGATACCAATTGCGTCAGCAACGCTTATTAATAATGATAATTATAATGTAGTAATAGCAGTCGCGTTTGCTAACTTTTGTGTTTTTGAAATGTTTTCATTAACGTACAATAGTTCATATATAGTACCTATGCAATACCGGAAAACTACGGATATGGAAAATGTCAAGAAAAACGATACCAATTGCGTCAGCAACGCTTATTAATAATGATTATAATAATGTAGTAATAGCAGTCGCGTTTGCTAACTTTTGTGTTTTTGAAATTTGTTCATTAACGTACAATAGTTCATATATAGTACCTATGCGATACCGGAAAACTACGGATATGGAAAATGTCGAAAAAAAACGATACCAATTGCGTTAGCAACGCTTATTAATAATGATTATTATAATGTAGTAGAAGCAGTCGCGTTTGCTAACTTTTGTGTTTTTGAAATGTTTTCATTAACGTACAATAGTTCATATATAGTACCTATGCGATACCGGAAAACTACGGGTATGGAAAATGTCGAAAAAAACGATACCAATAGCGTCAGCAACGCTTATTCATAATGATTATTATAATGTAGTAATAGCAGTCGCGTTTGCTAACTTTTGTGTTTTTGAAATGTTTTCATTAACGTACAATAGATCATATATAGTACCTATGCGATACCGGAAAACTACGGATATTGAAAATGTCGAGAAAAACGATACCAAATGCGTCAGCAACGCTTATTAATAATGATTATTATAATGTAGTAATAGCAGTCGCGTTTGCTAAGTTTTGTGTTTTTGAAATATTATCATTAACGTACAATAGTTCATATATAGTACCTATGCGATACCGGAAAACTACGGCAATGGAAAATGTCGAGAAAAACGAAACCAATTGCGTCAGCAACGCTTATTAATAATGATTATTATAATGTAGTAACAGCAGTCGCGTTTGCTAACTTTTGTGTTTTTGAAATGTGTTCATTAACGTACAATAGTTCATATATAGTACCTATGCGATACCGGAAAACTACGGATATGGAAAATGTCAAGAAAAACGATACCAATTGCGTCAGCAACGCTTATTAATAATGATTATTAAAATGTAGTAATAGCAGTCGCGTTTGCTAACTTTTGTGTTTCTGAAATGTATTCATTAACGTACAATAGTTCATATATAGTACCTATGCGATACCGGAAAACTACGGATATGGAAAATGTCGAAAAAAACGATACCAATAGCGTCAGCAACGCTTATTCATAATGATTATTATAATGTAGTAATAGCAGTCGCGTTTGCTAATTTTTATGTTTTTGAAATGTTTTCATTAACGTACAATAGTTCATATATAGTACCTATGCGATACCGGAAAACTACGGATATGGAAAATGTCAAGAAAAACGATACCAATTGCGTCAGCAACGCTTATTAATAATGATTATTATAATGTAGTAATAGCAGTCGCGTTTGCTAACTTTTGTGTTTTTGAAATGTTTTCATTAACGTACAATAGTTCATATATAGTACCTATGCGATACCGGAAAACTACGGATATGAAAAATGTCGAGAAAAACGATACCAATTGCGTCAGCAACGCTTATTAATAATGATTATTATAATGTAGTAATAGTAGTCGCGTTTGCTAACTTTTGTGTTTTTGAAATGTTTTCATTAACGTACAAAAGTTCATATATAGTACCTATGCAATACCGGAAATCTACGGATATGGAAAATGTCGAAAAAAACGATACCAATAGCGTCAGCAACGCTTATTCATAATGGTTATTATAATGTAGTAATAGCAGTCGCGTTTGCTAATTTTTGTGTTTTTGAAATGTTTTCATTAACGTACAATAGTTCATATATAGTACCTATGCGATACCGGAAAACTACTGATATCGAA
>JARPUR010000016.1:0-130255 GCA_035610365.1 Aquatica leii | reverse complement strand
TGTCGAGAAAAATGATACCAATTGCGTCAGCAACGCTTATTAATAATGATTAATATAATGTAGTAATAGCAGTCGCGTTTGCTAACTTTTGTGTTTTTGAAATGTTTTCATTAAAGTACAATAGTTCATATATAGTACTTATGCGATAGCGGAAAACTACGGATATGGAAAATATCGAGAAAAATGATACCAATTGCGTCAGCAACGCTTACTAATAATGATTATTATAATGTAGTAATAGCAGTCGCGTTTGCTAACTTTTGTGTTTTTGAAATGTTTTTATTAACGTACAATAGTTCATATATAGTACCTATGCGATACCGGAAAACTACGGATATAGAAAATGTCGAGAAAAACGATACCAATTGCGTCAGCAACGCTTATTAATAATGATTATTATAATGTAGTAATAGCAGTCGCGTTTGCTAACTTTTGTGTTTTTGAAATGTGTTCATTAACGTACAATAGTTCATATATAGTACCTATGCGATACGGGAAAACTACGGATATGGAAAATGTCGAGAAAAACGATACCAATTGCGTCAGCATCGCTTATTAATAATGATTATTATAATGTAGTAATAGCAGTCGCGTTTGCTAACTTTTGTGTTTTTGAAATTTGTTCATTAACGTACAATAGTTCATATATAGTACCTATGCGATACCGGAAAACTACGGATATGGAAAATGTCGAAAAAAAACGATACCAATTGCGTCAGCAACGCTTATTAATAATGATTATTATAATGTAGTAGAAGCAGTCGCGTTTGCTAACTTTTGTGTTTTTGAAATGTTTTCATTAACGTACAATAGTTCATATATAGTACCTATGCGATACCGGAAAACTACGGGTATGGAAAATGTCGAAAAAAACGATACCAATAGAGTAGAAACCTGGCAGCCTCCCCTCCACTTTTGACGTCATTACTGACCTCGCCGTAAACGTACGTGAAGGGTTTTTTTTTGGGAAAGTTTGTTTTGTCTTTCACATTTTTTCTCTCTCACACATTTTTTTTCTCTCTTACACATTTTTTCTCTCTCACACATTTTTTTTCTCTCTCGCACATTTTTTTCTCTCACACATTTTTTCTCTGTCATACATTTTTTCTCTCTCTCCCAAATTTTTTTCCTTTTTCATTTTACTTCCTCTCATAAGTGGTAATTTTGCCATGCGTCATAAACACCGATGATTCAAGTGAGAATAAAGTATTTGTATTAAAAAAAGCTGTGGGTGACCTAGAATCGAACCCGGGCTCCTCGATTACGAAGCAGCGACTTTACCACTACACCAATTCGACTGTCAGGTTTAAACCGATGTAAATAAGATAGTTAAATAAAATACAAGTGTTTTCTAAAATTAGTACTAAATGGCGGAATAACTTTTAGATAAATTTAAACTACTAGATTACTTATATAGTTGCCGAAAAGCAAAATAATTGAATCATTAACCTGTTTTTCTAATGAGTCACGTGTCAAACATTTTTACAAGAAATACTTTTTAACATTCTTCCCCGCTAAAGATATAAAAGCATCGTGTATAATAAACCACTGTTTAGTTTATGTTAACGTTTCTAACCAGTACTTCATTTTAAAAGTTGTAATGGCAGCTAAAACAGCACAACGTGATGTAAAGAAATTTGCACCCTATTCTAAACGCGAAGATTGGAAGAAAAATTATAGATCACCAGCATCACCAGTGTACATTCCTACCGCTAAAGATTACACCCCTATTTAACGAAGCCAAAAAATCATACGGTATCAGCAACACAGAAGATAAATCAAAATTAGAAGTACGCGAAAAACACGAGTTGTTTAATGAGGTATCTATTCCATTAAATCACAGTTACTGAAAATATGCGGGTCTAGGAATAGATGTTTATAATGGCTTCAGACCGTGTTTAAAAATAATAAAGTCCGGTTTTAATTCGGGTGTTTACTTCACGTTACCACAATTTACCGAGTTTCTAAGTGTATTGGATAACATGATAGAAGACTTGGGTCACAAAGATGTGGGTAAATATGACCTGGAAAATTATATAGTGCACACAACTGATGTGAACGCTGTTCGATTTGTGCCTAAAAATGTGGAAGAAAAATTTCAATTGTATGTAGGCCTTAGTTCATTACAAAGCATTAGAAGAATGAAATCTTATTTTACGTCACTACTGAGCGACAGAGAAAACTGTGACTGTCCTTTTCAAGAATTTATACACGATGTGGTGAATTTTGTAGATTCAAAGAAAAAAACAGGAAGCTTGTTATGAAGATTTCGAAGAAGTTCTTGAAGAAAAGTACAACAAAAATTTTATGTTATATGAATTAGTTTACAAATTTCCAAGTTTTATGAACATTGCGGTAAAGAATTATATGGATACATATGACGACCGTTTTCTGTACAAATAATTTAGTATTTTTACTATACAATGTAATTACATGTAGGTAATAAAACAAAATATAACCAATAAAAATAAAGTTTTTTCTTCTATATAAAACTAGTTTTATTTTGAACGCAGTTAGTTCTCGTTAAGATAACGACCATTAACATGTACCAATTTCAGCATCCTTTCTCAGCAATTGTTGCAGGACCCTCTGGATGTGGTAAATCTTACTTTATTGTAAACTTTATAAAAATATGAATGATGTGTGTGACACTAAATTTGAAAATGTTATATGGTTTTATGATGAGTGGCAACCTCTGTATAAAGATTTGCCAAATATAAAATTTCAAGAAGGATTACCGTCTCTGGATTCTTTTGATGGAAGAGAACCTAACTTAATAATCATTGACGATTTAATGCGCGAAGCAAACAGTGCTGTTGTAGATATATTTACTAAAGGTTGTCATCATAGAAACCTCAGCGTATTTTTCCTAACTCAAAACGTCTTTCACCAAGGTAAAGGACAACGCGATATATCATTAAATGCCCATTACATAGTTCTATTTAAAAATCCACGAGATAAAGCCCAAATAAAACATTTAACGAGGCAAGTATACCCGGAAAACCCAAAGTTTTTAGAAGAAGCTTATAACGATGCAACATCGAATCCACATGGATATTTACTTTTTGATTTAAAACAGGGTACGCCTGACATTGTACGTTTTAGAACATCAATTTTTAACGAAGACGGCGCATGCTACATTTACATTCCTAAAAAAGGGTTTAAATACACAAGTTCAGATAAATATGACATCATTCAATCACAATGACTAACGTACTCACTAAGCATGCTGAACTTCTACGGGCTTTGACAAAATTAGGACCTAATGAGCGACAAGCTTTGCTAAAGTGTGCCAGCGATAAGCAAATACATTGTATCTGTGAATGCATTTACAATACTTTAAAAGGAAAAGTTCCATTGTCAGGAACGCAGAAGAGACAGCTCTCTCGTCATAAAAACACGTTGAGACGAATAGTAAAACAGGAGAATCCATTAAAAAGAAAAAAAGATTTTATTACAACAAGGAGGCGCATTTCTACCGTTTCTCTTAGCACCCTTAATTAGCGGCGTGTTAGGAAGTCTTTTTAACTAATATGGAACACGCTAAAAAGATGATTATCGTTCCCGGAATTAATACAGCGGTTAAAAACTACTCCTGAACCTACGCAAAACAATGTGTTGTCAGAGTTGGACATCGAAATGAACAAAGTTTTAAATTCAAAACTAGCAGATCACGATAAATGGAATATGTATAATCAGATTCTTCAAAGGTATTTACATTTTGTCGGTGAAAGCCGACAGCCTGTTAACATTTCAGTTGAAGAAGAAAAGATTACAAAGATGACGGATTCTGATATAATAAACACGTTACCTCCTACATACAAGAAAAAAGCGGAAAACTTTTTGCGGATTTTGAACACTTCAGGAAACATACTATGGGATAAGAATGGAGTTGTAACAATAAAAGGAGAAAATATACCATCTTCGAATATTATTGATTTAGTACATGACGCTATAAGACCGAGAAAAACTAGCAGTCCTAAAGGCTGGCAACAGCTTGCATCTTATATGAAAGAAATTAATTTTCCGCAAGAACTTATTGGAAATTTAAAACGTCGAGATGTTTCACAAACTAGAAATGAGCAACTAGCGGTAACTTCGCCACTTAGAAGTGATCAAAGTTTTGCGCCAAACTATGATGGTGATGACGAGTTGAGGCAGTTAGTAGCTGAAACCCCGAGAAGATCGAACCGCAGGTCAAGGGTTTTAAACTGGGAATCTTTCAAACTTTGATAATGGACACCGTATATTACGACCCAGCTCACGTTAGCGGGTTTGCGGGTGCAAATGACTTATTTCAATCAGTAAAGTATAAACATAATCGCCCCAGTGTTGAAAATGGTTACAACAACAAGAATCGTATACTATACATAAACCTAATAAAAAACGGTTTCCAAGAAACAAATACATCGTAAACAATATGTTTGAATTATGGCAGGCTGATTTATGTGATATGCAAAGTTTGAAAAAATATAACGACAACTATAATTACATTTTAACCGTAATTGACGTATTTAGTAAAAAGGCTTGGGCTAGACCACTAAAAACTAAAACAGCTAAAAACGTTATTGATGCGTTTGCAGATATTTTTAAAGAATGTCAAAATAAACCTCTAAACATTCAAACGGATAAAGGAAAAGAATTTGTTGCACAAACTGTACAAAGTTTTTTAAAGAACACAACACTTATTTTTACGTTACGAATAATCCGGATGTTAAAGCCGCTGTAGTTGAGCGATTTAATAGAACTCTTAAAACAAGAATGTGGCGCTACTTTACATATTCCAATTCATATCGGTACATTGATGTGTTACAAAATTTATTATTGTCTTATAACAATAGATATCATCGAAGCATTAAAATGGCACCCAATGATGTAAATGATTCAAATATTTTACAAGTTTGGCAAAACCTGTATAGCAGTGGAGTTGGACTAGAACGAATACCTAAATATAAAGTCGGTCAACATGTAAGGATTAGTAGAACTAAACAGATCTTTTGAGAAGGGATATACAACAAATTGGAGCGAAGAAGTGTTTAAAATAAGCAAAGTTATTAATCGCAAACCTCCTGTTTACCGAGTTGTTGATTTAAATAGCGAGCCAATTGAAGGAACGTTTTATGAGGAAGAATTACAACCTATTACAATTACTAGTGACACTAGATATAAAATTGATAAAGTGTTGAAAGAAAAAGGTCGCGGAATAAATAAACAGTATTTTGTAAAGTGGCAAGGATATAGCGATAAATTTAATTCTTGGGTCCTATCGAACGAATTGCAACAATTATGAATACTGAGAATGAGTTTTATTTAACATTGCTAAGTAATAGTTCTATGAATTACTACCCTAACAATACAACTGCAAATTTTATGACACAATTACCTAAACGAGTAAGATTGACTGGAGAATGGGTTGTTGGAATTTCTGAAATTCAATATCCGTGTTCGTTTTTAGCAGTTGGAGAAACTGATAACTTAATGTACTATAGGACTGAACCACCCGAAGAACACGAGTTAAGTCTCGAAGAAGTGTTAAATCTTGCAACGAAACATTTTCTTGACAATAAAGATTCAATTCATTTTTCTTATCAAGAATGGCATATTGTAAAAATTTCTCCAGGAAACTACGAATCAATCGAAGACGTTATTACTGAAATTAATAACCACGAAATAATAAGGAAACTGATAAACTTTAAATACAACAGAATAACAAAAAGAGTTTTCTTAAAAGTAAACACGACATTATCGTTACTCGGTTTTTCAAGAAGATTAGCACTTCAATTAGGCTTTCAACCCGATCAAAATTTAGCAAAAGAAAAAACTTCAGCTCATCCAGCAAACATATGGACAGGTATACAATCTCAAATGTTTATTTATTGTGATATTGTAGAACCACAATTAGTAGGAGATGTCTTAGGACTTTATTACGAATTGTTAATGTCACTTCTGACAATTACAATTACGGATGTCACAAAGATGTAGTGTTTTCTCCTGTACATTACATACCCCTGATGAGAAAAGAGTTTGAAAATATAGAAATAAATATAAGAACCGACACGGCAGCTTCTATGCCATTCGAGTTTGGAACGTTGAATTTGAAACTTCATTTCAAAAAACTTAACTAACACGGCGTGTCCATATCAACAATATTACATTAATCAAGCCGGTAGTGGAATTGGTGTTATTTACCGAGGGGCCCCATATCAAAGAGGTCATGGAATTGGAAGTTGGTTGGGGGGTATATTTCGTTCAATTTTACCATTGTTTAAGTCAGGCGTGAAAGCAGTAGGAAAACAAGCGTTGAGGACGGGAAGTAATATTTTAGGAGATATTGTGGAAAACCGACCAATCAAAGAATCGTTTCAAGATAGAATGCGCGAAGCCGGTCAGACTCTGAAGCGCAAAGCAGACACTAAAATTGAAAATCTGATGCAGGGCTCTGGATATAAAAAACGGCGTCAAAACATAACTAGTCATTCTCTGTCTGTAATTAACAAGAAGACGTCAAATTCTAGACGCAAGCCTGCTAATTCAAAAGTTAATTACAACGATATTTTTGACAGAAATTAGTAATGGCTTTTCTTCATGCTCAATCTTGCGAATGCATTAAATCTGAATTAGATTTATTTGCCCTCCCATCAACTCAAACAAGTATAGAATCTGGCGAATGGATTTTCTATAAGCCGCTATCTTCGTTAACTGACGACGCACCGATTGAATTTGTTATACCTGGCAACGGCAATGATTACTTAGACTTAAGCCAAACAATGTTGTATGTAACAGCCAAAATCGTGAGACATGACGATACTTCGTTAAACGTTGAGGATGTTGTAGGACCCGTAAATAACTGGTTACATTCACTATTTAGTCAAGTTGAGATTTATTTAAATCAGAAACTTGTATCTCCGCCTAATAATACGTATGCATACCGTTCTTATATTGAAACTTTACTAAACTATGGACCAGAAGCAAAATCTTCACATTTATCGTGTAGTTTATGGCATAGTGATACACCAGGAAAAATGGATAATTTGACGGAAGACAATGTAGGATTCATTAAAAGAAAATCTTTTACTTCCGAAAATAACCAAATCGAGATGATAGGACATGTCCACTCTGACATATTTAATCAAGAAAAATTTCTTGTTAACGGCGTCGAAATGAAGATAAAATTTGTTCGTTCAAGAGATTCGTTTAGTTTAATGGCTAAATTAGGGTCTACATACAAGGTGAAAATTTTAGAAGCCAGTCTTTTAGTAAGAAGAATGAAAATTAATCCTACAATTCTAATTGCACACACAAAAGCGTTAGAATCTACTTCCGCAAAATATCCAATAACCAAAGCCGATGTTAAAGTATTAACTATTCCATCAGGTTTACAACGAAAGTCTTTAGACAACGTTTTCTTAGGCCAATTACCTAAACGTTGTATTATTGGATTTGTGTCAAATAAAGCGTTCAATGGAGATTACGCCACCAACCCGTTTAATTTTCATCATTATAAAATTAATTATCTGTCTTTGTATATTGATGGCCAGCAAATTCCGTCAAAACCACTTCAACCGGATTTTACAAAATCAGGCTTGTACGTGCGAGCATACCATACTTTATACTCCGGAACCGGCATTCATTTCTTAAATGAAGGAAATGATATATCTCGAGAAGATTACCCTAAAGGTTACTGTTTAATGGCTTTTGATTTAACACCGGATTTATCGGCAAATGCTAATACACATTGGAATCTTGTAAAGAATGGGTCGTTGCGCATAGAAGTCGGATTCGAAGATGCGTTAAGTGAAACTATAAACTGTTTAGTTTACGCAGAATTTGACAACGTCATAGAAATTGATAAACATAGAAATGTAATGGTAGATTTTAGTAGTTAAGAATACTCGACACTTTACTCAACTTAGTTATTAATTAACACTCGAGAAGAATGGACGCGTTTGTTGATTTGCAAGGTTTTCGCGGAGCAGACAAAAAATTTATTCCTAAAGAAGTTGCGGTTGTTTCGTCAGATGGTGACTATTGCGAAGTTTTGCTCATAAAGCCACCGATGCCTTATTCTACTTTGCCAAAATCAGTGAAAAACGAAGTTTATTACTTGGAAAATTATTTTCATGGTCTAAAATGGAGTACTGGATATATAAATTTTGAAGATTTCGAAGACGAACTTAAAAAATTGTTGACGCCTTTTAACGGTATTTTTGTTAAAGGTTATGAAAAGCAAAACACTTTAAATTTTTTAAATAAACCGGTAGTTAACATGGAGGGGCTCAGTTGTCCAACCTTTAAAGAACTAAAAAAAGAGATGCAAGCAATCAAATGTCTACATCATCACATTGAAAGCCCTTCGTGTGCTCTGGAACACGCTTTAATTTTATGTGAATGGTCAAAGAAAATAGCAGAGATGAATGCGGTACAAATTCAACAATGTTTGAAGAATCTCCGGACCACCAAGAATGTACATCGACTTGTATGTGCTTCTAATCAACTGCCATGGCGTATACAGAGACCTTGTGCTATTATCGCAAACACCGATCCTTCCTATAAACCTGGTGAACATTGGGCAGCGTTTTACATTGATGAATATGGACATGGAGAATACTTTGATTCTTTTGGAAGACCACCTTTAGGATATCATAAAAATTTTTAGAAAGAAATTGTTGTACTTGGACTTTTAATTGTAAAATTTTACAAGATTTTCATTCTGTGTTTTGCGGTCAATATTGTCTGGTATATTTATATTTTAAACTTTGTAACACAAACATGATAGAATTTTTAGAAATATTTAATAATGATTTAATAAAAAATGATGCATGCATTAGTTTATTGTATAACTTGTATTTTAAAAAAATCAATGTATTAGATGTTTTATAATATTTATTGTACATTAATAAAAAATAAAGAAAAGAGTAAATTGAAATTTAAGTGTTTTATTGAAAGACAAATATTTAATCATATACAAATAGAATGATAAAGTTTGAAGTATTTAATAACATATACAAAAATAAACAGTGAAAAGCAATACATAAAGATTAATTATTTACAAAGAATAAACTATTAACAAAATTGCTTATTTAAGAATTAAATAACATTAATAAAATATAAAAATAAATCAACTAACATGTAATAATAATAACAAAATACTTAAATGTACTTAGATCAAAGCCGTTATTTGCATTTGAAATATTTAAATTGAAAATTATTTTTAACAAAAACTTTATACAAATACCTAAGAATAAAATTAAAATTACAAAATCATTGTAACAATAAAAAGCAAAAGATTACCTACTTACATAAAAAATTAAGTATTAACAAATTACAATATACTAACTAATAATAATTAAAAACAACAAACTAAATAAATAAATAAATGAATAAAACAAACCACTACAACGTTATCACCGGTAACCGTATGGAAGTGTATCCATACTATCTTCTAAACGACGTCTCTTTGTATAATTTACCCGAAATACTTTTCGTTCAGGTCGCGACAAAACATCAAATGTGGAATTCCTACAAATACGTCGATCCGTCTGAACATACGTATCCTCGGCTTGATCCAAAACCATGCTTCTAAGGGTTTCGAAATTCACGTTTTGTGAATTTTTA
The DNA here is from genome assembly GCA_035610365.1 of Aquatica leii. Classification (NCBI taxonomy): domain Eukaryota; kingdom Metazoa; phylum Arthropoda; class Insecta; order Coleoptera; family Lampyridae; genus Aquatica; species Aquatica leii. Next base: position 120,640 of record JARPUR010000016.1, on the reverse strand, counting down.
AAGTTAAGAGTAATACCTTTAACTTTACAAATATATTCGTGTTGATCCGAATTAGTCGAAAACACCTTAAAAGCATAATTCTTCGGACCTCCGCTGACAAATTCTACAATTTTACTACCAGGACCGTAGCATTCGACTTCATCCGTCATATCGCCCAGAAAATCTCCTGTCACGGGGACCCATTCACCTGGCTTTTCAGTAAAAATTATAGAATCCGTATCGAAGTAAAGGACACGTCTGTTCAAATGTTTTAAGTATTTGTACAATTCCAAACGTGCATTGGCAGTTGTATATGCAGCCAAAGCAACATTTACAGTTTTCAACGGTACGATACCTTCGTCCGGCCTATCCCAATTCAAAATAATGGTGTCATCATCAACAGTGGTTAGCGAGTGAGCCTCTACCGAAGGATCAGTAAGCATCTTGAATAAATCATAAGGGTCCTGTATGATTGAAGATTGCATTAGATTTTCACGTTGGGCAAATTTGCCCCAAATGAATTTAAACATAATTTAGCAATGTATCTCATTCCTGGATTAACAGCAATATTCAACTTATCTAATGCAATCCTCTCTCGTTCGAGATACTCAGTTACATACCGATCCTTTCCTTGATCATCCGTACACCAAGACGGCCACCCGCTAGACTCCTGTTTCAGTTTCAAAATTGTCTACATATTTTGTAAACAAACCAAACCAGATTTGGAACTTTTATTATACTGTGCAATTTCGTATTCCCAAACTTCTAAAATTTCTAACACTTTATACCCCTGTGACAACGCTTCTCGGAGCTCGTCTGCTACGTAAGTACCGGTAAACTTACGTTCATCGTCTGTATGGTTGCAGATACCGTTAAACATCGTTTCCCGCAAACCCTGCATAATATAAACATAAGCTTGCCGTGCATTCTACAAGGCAGAACGGGGTGGTATAGGCTTGTGGGCGGAAGGACGGTGCATTTAATGATGCCTTCAACTGCGTCTAAAGACAATTGCTGGCAGACATCATTACCTACATGGATTTTGGGATGACCTACGGGATATTTACCATATTTGTTGACAAATGGATAAAGGTAACGGATAGACTCGTTTTCTTCTGCCTTGTAGTACAGTTTGACGGCATTCGTACGACCTCCGAAAAAGCTGTCACGAGGGTTCAAAGGGGTATTCCGAATTACGGCATGACTAGCTGTGAATTCTAATGCCTGAATATTAATTTTGAGAAATTGCCGAAACTTACACTCTTTCATTTCCACTAAGTTATAGCCGATAGAACGGATGCGGGTCGCTGTAGCCTCAGTTTTTTCGCGCCTTGCAAACATCGTATCCTGTTTATCGCCACTAAGTTCAGCTGTCTGATCTGGAAAACAGATCTCGCAGCCATGAAAATAGCACCCATGAAACTGATATACGGTGTTTGTAGCGTGACAAAAACCGTCGACTAAGATACCCTCCTTCAGCTTAACTTCGCGGGCATTTCCAGCGTGCTCAATTTTGATATCTAAAGTATTTTCTAACCAAAGTAACCATTTGATTGCAATGGTAGATTGCTTGTCAGCCATTCTATAACCGTTAGGAGGAATAAGTCCAATAGAATTTGGAATTAAATAATTACGTCGAAATACTGCTTTGCATGCTCCAGCAATTGTACAAGACTCACGAAATGGGTCAACTCCGTTAGAAGTGGTGAAACGGTTCCAAAATTCCAAGCATGCTTTTCTTAAAATATTAACGTCGTCTATGCAATATTTTATTATTTCATTTTGAAAATTAAAAACATAATTATTGCTTTCTTGTTCTTGGTACCATTTCACAAAATCATTTCTGACTGAAGTTGACATTTCGTCACAACCGTAATAGTGCATAGGCGGCATAGGTCCAATGTAATTCTGATTTTCTAATGTATTGAAAAATGAGGAAAATAACCTTTAGCGTTTGAAAAATTAAAAGTTTTTGGAAGTTTAGCTAGAGGCATTGGCATATAATTGATAGAATCGATAAATTTGATGTTACCGTCGCAATTAATACTCATTAACTTAGTACCGTTTGTAATAATCTTAGGATTCCATGCATTACGATTTTTAAAAAGCGATTTTAAAACAACTGCCCTGTCGTCCCCTTTCATTTTATGTGCCAATGCCACTATATTGCTGCCTTTAGTAGTTTTCTTTTTTAAAGCCGAAACGTAATTTAGAAAATCATCGACAGGGTTTTTGTAAAAATATGTTGTCGTTTACTACAGCTTGAGCAATCCTGACTAACATCGTCGATATTAGTACATGAATCGCAAACTTGTTGTGCTACACATAACGTGGGCACGTGTAAAACATATTTGTAGTTCCAGATATTGGAACATCTTGTCGACATTCAAAGTCATAAAAATAAAAACAAAATTTTGATTCAAATTTTTGATTGGGAGTGCTTTTACTCATAAAACATAAATGTCGTACAGGTTTTTCAGCACAACAATTGACGGCAGTATTTATACCCGCACTTATGCGGTTTGGACTTATTCACCCATACACTATTAAGACATGACTTACACCTATTCAAAATCTTACACAATTTCTGGGTATGATTTGCAAAGCATTCGGGGCCACGAAAATCTCTGTTGCACGAATTGCACAATATAAGTTCCAAATCTTTATTACAAGGAGGGGTTGAAATGACAGGCCGGACAAATGTACTTACAGTTTTTATGCTCCATTTTGTGTTTGTGCGAAAACGACACATCTCGCAAAAGAACGTCGTCGAAAATGCTGAACACAGGTTAGTAATAACGTTGTAGTGGTTTTCTTCAAAAATTAAGTTTAAAACTATCCTATCATTAGTGCGCGGCCCTTCAAAGTATACAGATTTACCTAAAACAATTTTGTTGAGGTTATATGAATACTATAAAAATAAAGTACTTACCTAGGCGATTATTATACACAACAATTGTGTAATCTACTAAATGATGTTGAAATTGTTGGATGTGTTCTCTAGTTCCGCCATTGCTGAGGTCCACGTTAGCGGTTCTGCATAGTTTTTCAGCCCGCTCTTTAGTCTGCAAATTTCCTGCTAATTGCAGACTGTGTATCAGAGGGTCTTTAGATGTCCACGCCATTGCTAGCACCAATGCACGGGCGAGGCATAAGGTATCGGAATTTTCAACGACAATAATCCCTCTTTACGCCGACAGAATTCTTCGTAACTGACTCCAGCCATTCGATCTCTAGACGCTCCACCATTGCCAACAGGAAGGGTTACGCGGTCTACGTGCAGACGTAAGGAATCAGCCGCAAAGAAATTAGCATTACTTTGTAAAACTTTTCTAATGTCGCCATTATGATTTTAGAGTTAAGCTGGTCCCTTACGCCTGAACGAGATGCCGACCGGTTTCTCGGGAAAATTGTCATTGCGTAAAACAATGCCCACGCGGTCTGATGGGGATGCTCCAATCAACATATGGTCGAGCATTTCGTTAAACGCTTTCTAAAAAATAATAAAATTAGGCGAACCTCATATTTATAAATTAAAAAAATTACCTCTAGCCAGATCATAGGGTTCGAAGATCCATGTACATCTTGGAATCTAAAAACTATGGTTTTTGCTATAGTTTTAAATTTTTAATTTCTTTTCACCTTCGCTTGTAACGTCAAGATGGCGGAAGCGTTTGCCCGGCTTTAAACCTCTTCCAACAAGCGTCTATAATAATAATTCAGAACTTTTAAATTTGTTAATTATTTTTAGAAATCACTTACATCTGAGTGAAGCATTTGGGATGTCGATGGTTGCGGATCAGTTAAAGAGTTAAATGATGGCATCGCATTAGCTAAAGACTTGGAGTTCTGCAACACATATATATTTAATAATGATGATAATCAGTATCCTGTTTTAAATTGAACTTACCATAATCTTACAAACTTTTTCTATAAAACGTTCAAAAACCTCCTCATCTTCTTTTACTTATTACTTCGCTGTGAAGCACAAGTCTTTCACATATATCTTCATAAACACCTAGCAACTCTTTCGTCGCGAAAGATTCGACAAGAAAAAAGGTTTAAAACAGTAGAAATAGACATTATTAATGTTCTTTCAAGAGTTGAAAAACAATAAATTTTGCATTGAAACTTATTTACTTTTATACTAATTTCCCCCCTAAAAAACAGCTTACATTTGTTTTCAGTAACTGCTTCTGCGTAAACGAATAATTAATAATTCTTTTAAACTAATCAAAATTTCTCGACTAAAAGTCTTCGTAAAATATTTACGTATATGTCTGTTTTCTGTTCTGTTTAATATATGGTAAAGCAGTTACGCTTTTAGTTATCTTAATCTTTAATAAGATAAAAACTTTTCAATGTTTTTACATAATTTCTGCAGTTTGTCACCTTAATTGCATTGTCATTACCAATAGCTGTACTAATTACAAGTTAAGCTGTTACTCATCAACAATAAAATTACATTTTTATTATCTGATTTGTCACAATAATTATAATGTTAATAGTAATAATTGGATGGAAATATTCACATATTTACTTTGTTATAATTTTTTTAAACTGTGAAAATTCATATTTTAAGTTTTTATACGTAAATTCTATAAATGTCTGACTTGCAACTTAAAAGCAAAGAGTTATGAAACAGCAATAGTTTTGGAATTTTACACACTTTAATGGTTGTTATGCTTTTGTAAAGAATTGCTCAGTTTAATAATCTCCAAACTAAAGTGTAAACGTGTATTTTATTTAGAAAAAGACTGTTGCACTTTTTTGAATTTGTAACATTAATTACATTAATTACACAGGAAAAGTAAATTAAAAAACTGTTTCTTTTATACATATCCAAGTTCATTTATGTTTTTGTATTTTTAACAGTAACTATAGAGTTTAGTGTATTACATTTAAACTACAGTTTATCTAGAAAAAATATTTAAAACTTGGAAAATCTTTTCAAAATATAAAACTTTCATAGCAAAAACTTAAACTTTGAATTAGTTTAGTTAATGACCTACAATTTTTACATATTTTGCTTTCTACAACGTTTTAAAGTTATCTGTTTTTTTCTTCTTTAAAAAAACCCTGCTAATGATTAATAACATTCTAGTTTTGTAATTTTTTTTTAACTAAAGTTGAAAAATGAGTGTGAAATACAAATTAAAAACAAGTATTTATTGAAGAATGATTTTTAAAATTTTACATTGATTAATTATAACTAACAGGATGAAAAAGTAAACCTTAAAATATTTTACATTCTTTAAAAATCTTAAAAGTTCTTGTTAAATTTTTTTAACGTTACTATTGCTATAAAAATTCGTTTTCTTTTACTAAATTTGGAATTTTTGAACAACGTTAGTTTTTGAATCATAGTTAAAATTTTAATTCCAGATTAATTTATTAATGACCTATGACTATAGATACGTAATTGGCGTAATTTTCGTACATTAATGACTATAGATACGTAATTGCAGTAGTTTTCGTATAAAAGCGTTTGAATTGTATTTTATTAATATTACAAATCATGGAGTTACCTGTCTTAAGCGGTGATCTTTTGAAACAACTAACTATGAAGATGATTTTAACATACATAGTGCAGGTAAAACGTTTACATTTTTTTATTGTTTTAGTAGTTATATTATTTCTTAGATGCACAGCGTATTTCAAACACCGATGAGACAAATTGGATTGAGTATCTAAACTCAATCAGCAATCCGGAAAACATTTTAGAACTTGATACAGCAGATTGCGTGTTTAGTGGTAAGTTTCTTATATTTACGTTACTATCAGAGCCTAAAATTTTGTATTATGCAGATCAAGAAAATGACAACACACCGAATGCAAGAGGAGTGTATCAAAGTCAACTTGCAACATGCAAGTTTGAACCTCCTTTTGTAACGGAGCTAAAGGACCACATATCCAGAGACGTCGAAGATGAGGTCCTTGAAATTATAAGTATCTCATCTGAAGGTATAAATCATTAACATTATATTTAGAAAAACAAGTTAAAAAGTTACTTTTCAGAAATTCAAGAAGAAGATGACGATATATGGCCAGAGTTTCCTGAAGGCTTTATGGAAACTATGGACGCCATTGAAGAAATGATAGATATAGGTGTTATTTAAATGTAACTTAAATTACAAAGTAAAATAATTTTTTTGATGTAGTTTTTTTCTTTCACTAAATTATATTGAATTATTGTTTTGTTCATTCATTTTTTAATAGAAAACAATTGAAATATTTCAAACGTGTAAATCTGTATATAATTTTAAATTTGTTGTTGAATTTAAAAACTACGTTTATTGTTTTATAGTAAATTTTAGTCCATTTTTATGTTCTGTAATTATATAACCAAGTGTGTACAACTATTGACGGTTCAGACTTAACAGTCGAATTGGTGTAGTGGTAAAGTCGCTGCTTGCAATCGAGGAGCCCGGGTTCGATTCTAGGTCACCCACAGCTTTTTAATACAAATACTTTATTCTCACTTGAATCATCGGTGTTTATGACGCATGGCAAAATTACCGCTTATGCGATGACGTAAAATGAAAAAGGAAAAAATTTGTGAGAGAGAGAGAAAATGTATGAGAGAGAAAAAATGTGTGAGAGAGAAAAAAATGTGCGAGAGAGAAAAAATGTGTGAGAGAGAAAAAAAATGTGCGAGAGAGAAAAAAATGTGTGAGAGAGAAAAAATGTGTAAGAGAGAAAAAAAATGTGTGAGAGAGAAAAAATGTGAAAGACAAAACAAACTTTCCCAAAAAAAACCCTTCACGTACGTTTACGGCGAGGTCAGTAATGACGTCAAAAGTGGAGGGGAGGCTGCCAGGTTTCTACTCAATAGCGTCAGCAACGCTTATTAATAATGATTATTATAATGTAGTAATAGCAGTCGCGTTTGCTAACTTTTGTGTTTTTGAAATGTTTTCATTAACGTACAATAGTTCATATATAGTACCTATGCGATACCGGAAAACTACGGATATGGAAAATGTCGAGAAAAACGATACCAATTGCGTCAGCAACGCTTATTAATAATGATTATTATAATGTAGTAATAGCAGTCGCGTTTGCTAACTTTTGTGTTTTTGAAATGTTTTCATTAACGTACAATAGTTCATATATAGTACCTATGCGATACCGGAAAACTACGGATATGGAAAATGTCGAGAAAAACGATACCAATTGCGTCAGCAACGCTTATTAATAATGATTATTATAATGTAGTAATAGCAGTCGCGTTTGCTAACTTTTGTGTTTTTGAAATGTTTTCATTAACGTACAATAGTTCATATATAGTACCTATGCGATACCGGAAAACTACGGATATGGAAAATGTCGAGAAAAACGATACCAATTGCGTCAGCAACGCTTATTAATAATGATTATTATAATGTAGTAATAGCAGTCGCGTTTGCTAACTTTTGTGTTTTTGAAATGTTTTCATTAACGTACAATAGTTCATATATAGTACCTATGCGATACCGGAAAACTACGGATATGGAAAATGTCGAGAAAAACGATACCAATTGCGTCAGCAACGCTTATTAATAATGATTATTATAATGTAGTAATAGCAGTCGCGTTTGCTAACTTTTGTGTTTTTGAAATGTTTTCATTAACGTACAATAGTTCATATATAGTACCTATGCGATACCGGAAAACTACGGATATGGAAAATGTCGAGAAAAACGATACCAATTGCGTCAGCAACGCTTATTAATAATGATTATTATAATGTAGTAATAGCAGTCGCGTTTGCTAACTTTTGTGTTTTTGAAATGTTTTCATTAACGTACAATAGTTCATATATAGTACCTATGCGATACCGGAAAACTACGGATATGGAAAATGTCGAGAAAAACGATACCAATTGCGTCAGCAACGCTTATTAATAATGATTATTATAATGTAGTAATAGCAGTCGCGTTTGCTAACTTTTGTGTTTTTGAAATGTTTTCATTAACGTACAATAGTTCATATATAGTACCTATGCGATACCGGAAAACTACGGATATGGAAAATGTCGAGAAAAACGATACCAATTGCGTCAGCAACGCTTATTAATAATGATTATTATAATGTAGTAATAGCAGTCGCGTTTGCTAACTTTTGTGTTTTTGAAATGTTTTCATTAACGTACAATAGTTCATATATAGTACCTATGCGATACCGGAAAACTACGGATATGGAAAATGTCGAGAAAAACGATACCAATTGCGTCAGCAACGCTTATTAATAATGATTATTATAATGTAGTAATAGCAGTCGCGTTTGCTAACTTTTGTGTTTTTGAAATGTTTTCATTAACGTACAATAGTTCATATATAGTACCTATGCGATACCGGAAAACTACGGATATGGAAAATGTCGAGAAAAACGATACCAATTGCGTCAGCAACGCTTATTAATAATGATTATTATAATGTAGTAATAGCAGTCGCGTTTGCTAACTTTTGTGTTTTTGAAATGTTTTCATTAACGTACAATAGTTCATATATAGTACCTATGCGATACCGGAAAACTACGGATATGGAAAATGTCGAGAAAAACGATACCAATTGCGTCAGCAACGCTTATTAATAATGATTATTATAATGTAGTAATAGCAGTCGCGTTTGCTAACTTTTGTGTTTTTGAAATGTTTTCATTAACGTACAATAGTTCATATATAGTACCTATGCGATACCGGAAAACTACGGATATGGAAAATGTCGAGAAAAACGATACCAATTGCGTCAGCAACGCTTATTAATAATGATTATTATAATGTAGTAATAGCAGTCGCGTTTGCTAACTTTTGTGTTTTTGAAATGTTTTCATTAACGTACAATAGTTCATATATAGTACCTATGCGATACCGGAAAACTACGGATATGGAAAATGTCGAGAAAAACGATACCAATTGCGTCAGCAACGCTTATTAATAATGATTATTATAATGTAGTAATAGCAGTCGCGTTTGCTAACTTTTGTGTTTTTGAAATGTTTTCATTAACGTACAATAGTTCATATATAGTACCTATGCGATACCGGAAAACTACGGATATGGAAAATGTCGAGAAAAACGATACCAATTGCGTCAGCAACGCTTATTAATAATGATTATTATAATGTAGTAATAGCAGTCGCGTTTGCTAACTTTTGTGTTTTTGAAATGTTTTCATTAACGTACAATAGTTCATATATAGTACCTATGCGATACCGGAAAACTACGGATATGGAAAATGTCGAGAAAAACGATACCAATTGCGTCAGCAACGCTTATTAATAATGATTATTATAATGTAGTAATAGCAGTCGCGTTTGCTAACTTTTGTGTTTTTGAAATGTTTTCATTAACGTACAATAGTTCATATATAGTACCTATGCGATACCGGAAAACTACGGATATGGAAAATGTCGAGAAAAACGATACCAATTGCGTCAGCAACGCTTATTAATAATGATTATTATAATGTAGTAATAGCAGTCGCGTTTGCTAACTTTTGTGTTTTTGAAATGTTTTCATTAACGTACAATAGTTCATATATAGTACCTATGCGATACCGGAAAACTACGGATATGGAAAATGTCGAGAAAAACGATACCAATTGCGTCAGCAACGCTTATTAATAATGATTATTATAATGTAGTAATAGCAGTCGCGTTTGCTAACTTTTGTGTTTTTGAAATGTTTTCATTAACGTACAATAGTTCATATATAGTACCTATGCGATACCGGAAAACTACGGATATGGAAAATGTCGAGAAAAACGATACCAATTGCGTCAGCAACGCTTATTAATAATGATTATTATAATGTAGTAATAGCAGTCGCGTTTGCTAACTTTTGTGTTTTTGAAATGTTTTCATTAACGTACAATAGTTCATATATAGTACCTATGCGATACCGGAAAACTACGGATATGGAAAATGTCGAGAAAAACGATACCAATTGCGTCAGCAACGCTTATTAATAATGATTATTATAATGTAGTAATAGCAGTCGCGTTTGCTAACTTTTGTGTTTTTGAAATGTTTTCATTAACGTACAATAGTTCATATATAGTACCTATGCGATACCGGAAAACTACGGATATGGAAAATGTCGAGAAAAACGATACCAATTGCGTCAGCAACGCTTATTAATAATGATTATTATAATGTAGTAATAGCAGTCGCGTTTGCTAACTTTTGTGTTTTTGAAATGTTTTCATTAACGTACAATAGTTCATATATAGTACCTATGCGATACCGGAAAACTACGGATATGGAAAATGTCGAGAAAAACGATACCAATTGCGTCAGCAACGCTTATTAATAATGATTATTATAATGTAGTAATAGCAGTCGCGTTTGCTAACTTTTGTGTTTTTGAAATGTTTTCATTAACGTACAATAGTTCATATATAGTACCTATGCGATACCGGAAAACTACGGATATGGAAAATGTCGAGAAAAACGATACCAATTGCGTCAGCAACGCTTATTAATAATGATTATTATAATGTAGTAATAGCAGTCGCGTTTGCTAACTTTTGTGTTTTTGAAATGTTTTCATTAACGTACAATAGTTCATATATAGTACCTATGCGATACCGGAAAACTACGGATATGGAAAATGTCGAGAAAAACGATACCAATTGCGTCAGCAACGCTTATTAATAATGATTATTATAATGTAGTAATAGCAGTCGCGTTTGCTAACTTTTGTGTTTTTGAAATGTTTTCATTAACGTACAATAGTTCATATATAGTACCTATGCGATACCGGAAAACTACGGATATGGAAAATGTCGAAAAACAACGATACCAATTGCGTCAGCAACGCTTATTAATAATGATTATTATAATGTAGTAATAGCAGTCGCGTTTGCTAACTTTTGTGTTTTTGAAATGTTTTCATTAACGTACAATAGTTCATATATAGTACCTATGCGATACCGGAAAACTACGGATATGGAAAATGTCGAGAAAAACGATACCAATTGCGTCAGCAACGCTTATTAATAATGATTATTATAATGTAGTAATAGCAGTCGCGTTTGCTAACTTTTGTGTTTTTGAAATGTTTTCATTAACGTACAATAGTTCATATATAGTACCTATGCGATACCGGAAAACTACGGCAATGGAAAATGTCGAGAAAAACGAAACCAATTGCGTCAGCAACGCTTATTAATAATGATTATTATAATGTAGTAATAGCAGTCGCGTTTGCTAACTTTTGTGTTTTTGAAATGTTTTCATTAACGTACAATAGTTCATATATAGTACCTATGCGATACCGGAAAACTACGGATATGGAAAATGTCGAGAAAAACGATACCAATTGCGTCAGCAACGCTTATTAATAATGATTATTATAATGTAGTAATAGCAGTCGCGTTTGCTAACTTTTGTGTTTTTGAAATGTTTTCATTAACGTACAATAGTTCATATATAGTACCTATGCGATACCGGAAAACTACGGATATGGAAAATGTCGAGAAAAACGATACCAATTGCGTCAGCAACGCTTATTAATAATGATTATTATAATGTAGTAATAGCAGTCGCGTTTGCTAACTTTTGTGTTTTTGAAATGTTTTCATTAACGTACAATAGTTCATATATAGTACCTATGCGATACCGGAAAACTACGGATATGGAAAATGTCGAGAAAAACGATACCAATTGCGTCAGCAACGCTTATTAATAATGATTATTATAATGTAGTAATAGCAGTCGCGTTTGCTAACTTTTGTGTTTTTGAAATGTTTTCATTAACGTACAATAGTTCATATATAGTACCTATGCGATACCGGAAAACTACGGATATGGAAAATGTCGAGAAAAACGATACCAATTGCGTCAGCAACGCTTATTAATAATGATTATTATAATGTAGTAATAGCAGTCGCGTTTGCTAACTTTTGTGTTTTTGAAATGTTTTCATTAACGTACAATAGTTCATATATAGTACCTATGCGATACCGGAAAACTACGGATATGGAAAATGTCGAGAAAAACGATACCAATTGCGTCAGCAACGCTTATTAATAATGATTATTATAATGTAGTAATAGCAGTCGCGTTTGCTAACTTTTGTGTTTTTGAAATGTTTTCATTAACGTACAATAGTTCATATATAGTACCTATGCGATACCGGAAAACTACGGATATGGAAAATGTCGAGAAAAACGATACCAATTGCGTCAGCAACGCTTATTAATAATGATTATTATAATGTAGTAATAGCAGTCGCGTTTGCTAACTTTTGTGTTTTTGAAATGTTTTCATTAACGTACAATAGTTCATATATAGTACCTATGCGATACCGGAAAACTACGGATATGGAAAATGTCGAGAAAAACGATACCAATTGCGTCAGCAACGCTTATTAATAATGATTATTATAATGTAGTAATAGCAGTCGCGTTTGCTAACTTTTGTGTTTTTGAAATGTTTTCATTAACGTACAATAGTTCATATATAGTACCTATGCGATACCGGAAAACTACGGATATGGAAAATGTCGAGAAAAACGATACCAATTGCGTCAGCAACGCTTATTAATAATGATTATTATAATGTAGTAATAGCAGTCGCGTTTGCTAACTTTTGTGTTTTTGAAATGTTTTCATTAACGTACAATAGTTCATATATAGTACCTATGCGATACCGGAAAACTACGGATATGGAAAATGTCGAGAAAAACGATACCAATTGCGTCAGCAACGCTTATTAATAATGATTATTATAATGTAGTAATAGCAGTCGCGTTTGCTAACTTTTGTGTTTTTGAAATGTTTTCATTAACGTACAATAGTTCATATATAGTACCTATGCGATACCGGAAAACTACGGATATGGAAAATGTCGAGAAAAACGATACCAATTGCGTCAGCAACGCTTATTAATAATGATTATTATAATGTAGTAATAGCAGTCGCGTTTGCTAACTTTTGTGTTTTTGAAATGTTTTCATTAACGTACAATAGTTCATATATAGTACCTATGCGATACCGGAAAACTACGGATATGGAAAATGTCGAGAAAAACGATACCAATTGCGTCAGCAACGCTTATTAATAATGATTATTATAATGTAGTAATAGCAGTCGCGTTTGCTAACTTTTGTGTTTTTGAAATGTTTTCATTAACGTACAATAGTTCATATATAGTACCTATGCGATACCGGAAAACTACGGATATGGAAAATGTCGAGAAAAACGATACCAATTGCGTCAGCAACGCTTATTAATAATGATTATTATAATGTAGTAATAGCAGTCGCGTTTGCTAACTTTTGTGTTTTTGAAATGTTTTCATTAACGTACAATAGTTCATATATAGTACCTATGCGATACCGGAAAACTACGGATATGGAAAATGTCGAGAAAAACGATACCAATTGCGTCAGCAACGCTTATTAATAATGATTATTATAATGTAGTAATAGCAGTCGCGTTTGCTAACTTTTGTGTTTTTGAAATGTTTTCATTAACGTACAATAGTTCATATATAGTACCTATGCGATACCGGAAAACTACGGATATGGAAAATGTCGAGAAAAACGATACCAATTGCGTCAGCAACGCTTATTAATAATGATTATTATAATGTAGTAATAGCAGTCGCGTTTGCTAACTTTTGTGTTTTTGAAATGTTTTCATTAACGTACAATAGTTCATATATAGTACCTATGCGATACCGGAAAACTACGGATATGGAAAATGTCGAGAAAAACGATACCAATTGCGTCAGCAACGCTTATTAATAATGATTATTATAATGTAGTAATAGCAGTCGCGTTTGCTAACTTTTGTGTTTTTGAAATGTTTTCATTAACGTACAATAGTTCATATATAGTACCTATGCGATACCGGAAAACTACGGATATGGAAAATGTCGAGAAAAACGATACCAATTGCGTCAGCAACGCTTATTAATAATGATTATTATAATGTAGTAATAGCAGTCGCGTTTGCTAACTTTTGTGTTTTTGAAATGTTTTCATTAACGTACAATAGTTCATATATAGTACCTATGCGATACCGGAAAACTACGGATATGGAAAATGTCGAGAAAAACGATACCAATTGCGTCAGCAACGCTTATTAATAATGATTATTATAATGTAGTAATAGCAGTCGCGTTTGCTAACTTTTGTGTTTTTGAAATGTTTTCATTAACGTACAATAGTTCATATATAGTACCTATGCGATACCGGAAAACTACGGATATGGAAAATGTCGAGAAAAACGATACCAATTGCGTCAGCAACGCTTATTAATAATGATTATTATAATGTAGTAATAGCAGTCGCGTTTGCTAACTTTTGTGTTTTTGAAATGTTTTCATTAACGTACAATAGTTCATATATAGTACCTATGCGATACCGGAAAACTACGGATATGGAAAATGTCGAGAAAAACGATACCAATTGCGTCAGCAACGCTTATTAATAATGATTATTATAATGTAGTAATAGCAGTCGCGTTTGCTAACTTTTGTGTTTTTGAAATGTTTTCATTAACGTACAATAGTTCATATATAGTACCTATGCGATACCGGAAAACTACGGATATGGAAAATGTCGAGAAAAACGATACCAATTGCGTCAGCAACGCTTATTAATAATGATTATTATAATGTAGTAATAGCAGTCGCGTTTGCTAACTTTTGTGTTTTTGAAATGTTTTCATTAACGTACAATAGTTCATATATAGTACCTATGCGATACCGGAAAACTACGGATATGGAAAATGTCGAGAAAAACGATACCAATTGCGTCAGCAACGCTTATTAATAATGATTATTATAATGTAGTAATAGCAGTCGCGTTTGCTAACTTTTGTGTTTTTGAAATGTTTTCATTAACGTACAATAGTTCATATATAGTACCTATGCGATACCGGAAAACTACGGATATGGAAAATGTCGAGAAAAACGATACCAATTGCGTCAGCAACGCTTATTAATAATGATTATTATAATGTAGTAATAGCAGTCGCGTTTGCTAACTTTTGTGTTTTTGAAATGTTTTCATTAACGTACAATAGTTCATATATAGTACCTATGCGATACCGGAAAACTACGGATATGGAAAATGTCGAGAAAAACGATACCAATTGCGTCAGCAACGCTTATTAATAATGATTATTATAATGTAGTAATAGCAGTCGCGTTTGCTAACTTTTGTGTTTTTGAAATGTTTTCATTAACGTACAATAGTTCATATATAGTACCTATGCGATACCGGAAAACTACGGATATGGAAAATGTCGAGAAAAACGATACCAATTGCGTCAGCAACGCTTATTAATAATGATTATTATAATGTAGTAATAGCAGTCGCGTTTGCTAACTTTTGTGTTTTTGAAATGTTTTCATTAACGTACAATAGTTCATATATAGTACCTATGCGATACCGGAAAACTACGGATATGGAAAATGTCGAGAAAAACGATACCAATTGCGTCAGCAACGCTTATTAATAATGATTATTATAATGTAGTAATAGCAGTCGCGTTTGCTAACTTTTGTGTTTTTGAAATGTTTTCATTAACGTACAATAGTTCATATATAGTACCTATGCGATACCGGAAAACTACGGATATGGAAAATGTCGAGAAAAACGATACCAATTGCGTCAGCAACGCTTATTAATAATGATTATTATAATGTAGTAATAGCAGTCGCGTTTGCTAACTTTTGTGTTTTTGAAATGTTTTCATTAACGTACAATAGTTCATATATAGTACCTATGCGATACCGGAAAACTACGGATATGGAAAATGTCGAGAAAAACGATACCAATTGCGTCAGCAACGCTTATTAATAATGATTATTATAATGTAGTAATAGCAGTCGCGTTTGCTAAC
Organism: Aquatica leii; assembly: GCA_035610365.1. Lineage (NCBI taxonomy): Eukaryota > Metazoa > Arthropoda > Insecta > Coleoptera > Lampyridae > Aquatica > Aquatica leii. The sequence goes on along the minus strand of JARPUR010000016.1, from coordinate 104,819 downwards.
TTTTGTGTTTTTGAAATGTTTTCATTAACGTACAATAGTTCATATATAGTACCTATGCGATACCGGAAAACTACGGATATGGAAAATGTCGAGAAAAACGATACCAATTGCGTCAGCAACGCTTATTAATAATGATTATTATAATGTAGTAATAGCAGTCGCGTTTGCTAACTTTTGTGTTTTTGAAATGTTTTCATTAACGTACAATAGTTCATATATAGTACCTATGCGATACCGGAAAACTACGGATATGGAAAATGTCGAGAAAAACGATACCAATTGCGTCAGCAACGCTTATTAATAATGATTATTATAATGTAGTAATAGCAGTCGCGTTTGCTAACTTTTGTGTTTTTGAAATGTTTTCATTAACGTACAATAGTTCATATATAGTACCTATGCGATACCGGAAAACTACGGATATGGAAAATGTCGAGAAAAACGATACCAATTGCGTCAGCAACGCTTATTAATAATGATTATTATAATGTAGTAATAGCAGTCGCGTTTGCTAACTTTTGTGTTTTTGAAATGTTTTCATTAACGTACAATAGTTCATATATAGTACCTATGCGATACCGGAAAACTACGGATATGGAAAATGTCGAGAAAAACGATACCAATTGCGTCAGCAACGCTTATTAATAATGATTATTATAATGTAGTAATAGCAGTCGCGTTTGCTAACTTTTGTGTTTTTGAAATGTTTTCATTAACGTACAATAGTTCATATATAGTACCTATGCGATACCGGAAAACTACGGATATGGAAAATGTCGAGAAAAACGATACCAATTGCGTCAGCAACGCTTATTAATAATGATTATTATAATGTAGTAATAGCAGTCGCGTTTGCTAACTTTTGTGTTTTTGAAATGTTTTCATTAACGTACAATAGTTCATATATAGTACCTATGCGATACCGGAAAACTACGGATATGGAAAATGTCGAGAAAAACGATACCAATTGCGTCAGCAACGCTTATTAATAATGATTATTATAATGTAGTAATAGCAGTCGCGTTTGCTAACTTTTGTGTTTTTGAAATGTTTTCATTAACGTACAATAGTTCATATATAGTACCTATGCGATACCGGAAAACTACGGATATGGAAAATGTCGAGAAAAACGATACCAATTGCGTCAGCAACGCTTATTAATAATGATTATTATAATGTAGTAATAGCAGTCGCGTTTGCTAACTTTTGTGTTTTTGAAATGTTTTCATTAACGTACAATAGTTCATATATAGTACCTATGCGATACCGGAAAACTACGGATATGGAAAATGTCGAGAAAAACGATACCAATTGCGTCAGCAACGCTTATTAATAATGATTATTATAATGTAGTAATAGCAGTCGCGTTTGCTAACTTTGTGTTTTTGAAATGTTTTCATTAACGTACAATAGTTCATATATAGTACCTATGCGATACCGGAAAACTACGGATATGGAAAATGTCGAGAAAAACGATACCAATTGCGTCAGCAACGCTTATTAATAATGATTATTATAATGTAGTAATAGCAGTCGCGTTTGCTAACTTTTGTGTTTTTGAAATGTTTTCATTAACGTACAATAGTTCATATATAGTACCTATGCGATACCGGAAAACTACGGATATGGAAAATGTCGAGAAAAACGATACCAATTGCGTCAGCAACGCTTATTAATAATGATTATTATAATGTAGTAATAGCAGTCGCGTTTGCTAACTTTTGTGTTTTTGAAATGTTTTCATTAACGTACAATAGTTCATATATAGTACCTATGCGATACCGGAAAACTACGGATATGGAAAATGTCGAGAAAAACGATACCAATTGCGTCAGCAACGCTTATTAATAATGATTATTATAATGTAGTAATAGCAGTCGCGTTTGCTAACTTTTGTGTTTTTGAAATGTTTTCATTAACGTACAATAGTTCATATATAGTACCTATGCGATACCGGAAAACTACGGATATGGAAAATGTCGAGAAAAACGATACCAATTGCGTCAGCAACGCTTATTAATAATGATTATTATAATGTAGTAATAGCAGTCGCGTTTGCTAACTTTTGTGTTTTTGAAATGTTTTCATTAACGTACAATAGTTCATATATAGTACCTATGCGATACCGGAAAACTACGGCAATGGAAAATGTCGAGAAAAACGAAACCAATTGCGTCAGCAACGCTTATTAATAATGATTATTATAATGTAGTAATAGCAGTCGCGTTTGCTAACTTTTGTGTTTTTGAAATGTTTTCATTAACGTACAATAGTTCATATATAGTACCTATGCGATACCGGAAAACTACGGCAATGGAAAATGTCGAGAAAAACGATACCAATTGCGTCAGCAACGCTTATTAATAATGATTATTATAATGTAGTAATAGCAGTCGCGTTTGCTAACTTTTGTGTTTTTGAAATGTTTTCATTAACGTACAATAGTTCATATATAGTACCTATGCGATACCGGAAAACTACGGATATGGAAAATGTCGAGAAAAACGATACCAATTGCGTCAGCAACGCTTATTAATAATGATTATTATAATGTAGTAATAGCAGTCGCGTTTGCTAACTTTTGTGTTTTTGAAATGTTTTCATTAACGTACAATAGTTCATATATAGTACCTATGCGATACCGGAAAACTACGGATATGGAAAATGTCGAGAAAAACGATACCAATTGCGTCAGCAACGCTTATTAATAATGATTATTATAATGTAGTAATAGCAGTCGCGTTTGCTAACTTTTGTGTTTTTGAAATGTTTTCATTAACGTACAATAGTTCATATATAGTACCTATGCGATACCGGAAAACTACGGATATGGAAAATGTCGAGAAAAACGATACCAATTGCGTCAGCAACGCTTATTAATAATGATTATTATAATGTAGTAATAGCAGTCGCGTTTGCTAACTTTTGTGTTTTTGAAATGTTTTCATTAACGTACAATAGTTCATATATAGTACCTATGCGATACCGGAAAACTACGGATATGGAAAATGTCGAGAAAAACGATACCAATTGCGTCAGCAACGCTTATTAATAATGATTATTATAATGTAGTAATAGCAGTCGCGTTTGCTAACTTTTGTGTTTTTGAAATGTTTTCATTAACGTACAATAGTTCATATATAGTACCTATGCGATACCGGAAAACTACGGATATGGAAAATGTCGAGAAAAACGATACCAATTGCGTCAGCAACGCTTATTAATAATGATTATTATAATGTAGTAATAGCAGTCGCGTTTGCTAACTTTTGTGTTTTTGAAATGTTTTCATTAACGTACAATAGTTCATATATAGTACCTATGCGATACCGGAAAACTACGGATATGGAAAATGTCGAGAAAAACGATACCAATTGCGTCAGCAACGCTTATTAATAATGATTATTATAATGTAGTAATAGCAGTCGCGTTTGCTAACTTTTGTGTTTTTGAAATGTTTTCATTAACGTACAATAGTTCATATATAGTACCTATGCGATACCGGAAAACTACGGATATGGAAAATGTCGAGAAAAACGATACCAATTGCGTCAGCAACGCTTATTAATAATGATTATTATAATGTAGTAATAGCAGTCGCGTTTGCTAACTTTTGTGTTTTTGAAATGTTTTCATTAACGTACAATAGTTCATATATAGTACCTATGCGATACCGGAAAACTACGGCAATGGAAAATGTCGAGAAAAACGAAACCAATTGCGTCAGCAACGCTTATTAATAATGATTATTATAATGTAGTAATAGCAGTCGCGTTTGCTAACTTTTGTGTTTTTGAAATGTTTTCATTAACGTACAATAGTTCATATATAGTACCTATGCGATACCGGAAAACTACGGATATGGAAAATGTCGAGAAAAACGATACCAATTGCGTCAGCAACGCTTATTAATAATGATTATTATAATGTAGTAATAGCAGTCGCGTTTGCTAACTTTTGTGTTTTTGAAATGTTTTCATTAACGTACAATAGTTCATATATAGTACCTATGCGATACCGGAAAACTACGGATATGGAAAATGTCGAGAAAAACGATACCAATTGCGTCAGCAACGCTTATTAATAATGATTATTATAATGTAGTAATAGCAGTCGCGTTTGCTAACTTTTGTGTTTTTGAAATGTTTTCATTAACGTACAATAGTTCATATATAGTACCTATGCGATACCGGAAAACTACGGATATGGAAAATGTCGAGAAAAACGATACCAATTGCGTCAGCAACGCTTATTAATAATGATTATTATAATGTAGTAATAGCAGTCGCGTTTGCTAACTTTTGTGTTTTTGAAATGTTTTCATTAACGTACAATAGTTCATATATAGTACCTATGCGATACCGGAAAACTACGGATATGGAAAATGTCGAGAAAAACGATACCAATTGCGTCAGCAACGCTTATTAATAATGATTATTATAATGTAGTAATAGCAGTCGCGTTTGCTAACTTTTGTGTTTTTGAAATGTTTTCATTAACGTACAATAGTTCATATATAGTACCTATGCGATACCGGAAAACTACGGATATGGAAAATGTCGAGAAAAACGATACCAATTGCGTCAGCAACGCTTATTAATAATGATTATTATAATGTAGTAATAGCAGTCGCGTTTGCTAACTTTTGTGTTTTTGAAATGTTTTCATTAACGTACAATAGTTCATATATAGTACCTATGCGATACCGGAAAACTACGGATATGGAAAATGTCGAGAAAAACGATACCAATTGCGTCAGCAACGCTTATTAATAATGATTATTATAATGTAGTAATAGCAGTCGCGTTTGCTAACTTTTGTGTTTTTGAAATGTTTTCATTAACGTACAATAGTTCATATATAGTACCTATGCGATACCGGAAAACTACGGATATGGAAAATGTCGAGAAAAACGATACCAATTGCGTCAGCAACGCTTATTAATAATGATTATTATAATGTAGTAATAGCAGTCGCGTTTGCTAACTTTTGTGTTTTTGAAATGTTTTCATTAACGTACAATAGTTCATATATAGTACCTATGCGATACCGGAAAACTACGGCAATGGAAAATGTCGAGAAAAACGAAACCAATTGCGTCAGCAACGCTTATTAATAATGATTATTATAATGTAGTAATAGCAGTCGCGTTTGCTAACTTTTGTGTTTTTGAAATGTTTTCATTAACGTACAATAGTTCATATATAGTACCTATGCGATACCGGAAAACTACGGATATGGAAAATGTCGAGAAAAACGATACCAATTGCGTCAGCAACGCTTATTAATAATGATTATTATAATGTAGTAATAGCAGTCGCGTTTGCTAACTTTTGTGTTTTTGAAATGTTTTCATTAACGTACAATAGTTCATATATAGTACCTATGCGATACCGGAAAACTACGGATATGGAAAATGTCGAGAAAAACGATACCAATTGCGTCAGCAACGCTTATTAATAATGATTATTATAATGTAGTAATAGCAGTCGCGTTTGCTAACTTTTGTGTTTTTGAAATGTTTTCATTAACGTACAATAGTTCATATATAGTACCTATGCGATACCGGAAAACTACGGATATGGAAAATGTCGAGAAAAACGATACCAATTGCGTCAGCAACGCTTATTAATAATGATTATTATAATGTAGTAATAGCAGTCGCGTTTGCTAACTTTTGTGTTTTTGAAATGTTTTCATTAACGTACAATAGTTCATATATAGTACCTATGCGATACCGGAAAACTACGGCAATGGAAAATGTCGAGAAAAACGAAACCAATTGCGTCAGCAACGCTTATTAATAATGATTATTATAATGTAGTAATAGCAGTCGCGTTTGCTAACTTTTGTGTTTTTGAAATGTTTTCATTAACGTACAATAGTTCATATATAGTACCTATGCGATACCGGAAAACTACGGATATGGAAAATGTCGAGAAAAACGATACCAATTGCGTCAGCAACGCTTATTAATAATGATTATTATAATGTAGTAATAGCAGTCGCGTTTGCTAACTTTTGTGTTTTTGAAATGTTTTCATTAACGTACAATAGTTCATATATAGTACCTATGCGATACCGGAAAACTACGGCAATGGAAAATGTCGAGAAAAACGAAACCAATTGCGTCAGCAACGCTTATTAATAATGATTATTATAATGTAGTAATAGCAGTCGCGTTTGCTAACTTTTGTGTTTTTGAAATGTTTTCATTAACGTACAATAGTTCATATATAGTACCTATGCGATACCGGAAAACTACGGATATGGAAAATGTCGAGAAAAACGATACCAATTGCGTCAGCAACGCTTATTAATAATGATTATTATAATGTAGTAATAGCAGTCGCGTTTGCTAACTTTTGTGTTTTTGAAATGTTTTCATTAACGTACAATAGTTCATATATAGTACCTATGCGATACCGGAAAACTACGGATATGGAAAATGTCGAGAAAAACGATACCAATTGCGTCAGCAACGCTTATTAATAATGATTATTATAATGTAGTAATAGCAGTCGCGTTTGCTAACTTTTGTGTTTTTGAAATGTTTTCATTAACGTACAATAGTTCATATATAGTACCTATGCGATACCGGAAAACTACGGATATGGAAAATGTCGAGAAAAACGATACCAATTGCGTCAGCAACGCTTATTAATAATGATTATTATAATGTAGTAATAGCAGTCGCGTTTGCTAACTTTTGTGTTTTTGAAATGTTTTCATTAACGTACAATAGTTCATATATAGTACCTATGCGATACCGGAAAACTACGGATATGGAAAATGTCGAGAAAAACGATACCAATTGCGTCAGCAACGCTTATTAATAATGATTATTATAATGTAGTAATAGCAGTCGCGTTTGCTAACTTTTGTGTTTTTGAAATGTTTTCATTAACGTACAATAGTTCATATATAGTACCTATGCGATACCGGAAAACTACGGATATGGAAAATGTCGAGAAAAACGATACCAATTGCGTCAGCAACGCTTATTAATAATGATTATTATAATGTAGTAATAGCAGTCGCGTTTGCTAACTTTTGTGTTTTTGAAATGTTTTCATTAACGTACAATAGTTCATATATAGTACCTATGCGATACCGGAAAACTACGGATATGGAAAATGTCGAGAAAAACGATACCAATTGCGTCAGCAACGCTTATTAATAATGATTATTATAATGTAGTAATAGCAGTCGCGTTTGCTAACTTTTGTGTTTTTGAAATGTTTTCATTAACGTACAATAGTTCATATATAGTACCTATGCGATACCGGAAAACTACGGATATGGAAAATGTCGAGAAAAACGATACCAATTGCGTCAGCAACGCTTATTAATAATGATTATTATAATGTAGTAATAGCAGTCGCGTTTGCTAACTTTTGTGTTTTTGAAATGTTTTCATTAACGTACAATAGTTCATATATAGTACCTATGCGATACCGGAAAACTACGGATATGGAAAATGTCGAGAAAAACGATACCAATTGCGTCAGCAACGCTTATTAATAATGATTATTATAATGTAGTAATAGCAGTCGCGTTTGCTAACTTTTGTGTTTTTGAAATGTTTTCATTAACGTACAATAGTTCATATATAGTACCTATGCGATACCGGAAAACTACGGCAATGGAAAATGTCGAGAAAAACGAAACCAATTGCGTCAGCAACGCTTATTAATAATGATTATTATAATGTAGTAATAGCAGTCGCGTTTGCTAACTTTGTGTTTTTGAAATGTTTTCATTAACGTACAATAGTTCATATATAGTACCTATGCGATACCGGAAAACTACGGATATGGAAAATGTCGAGAAAAACGATACCAATTGCGTCAGCAACGCTTATTAATAATGATTATTATAATGTAGTAATAGCAGTCGCGTTTGCTAACTTTTGTGTTTTTGAAATGTTTTCATTAACGTACAATAGTTCATATATAGTACCTATGCGATACCGGAAAACTACGGATATGGAAAATGTCGAGAAAAACGATACCAATTGCGTCAGCAACGCTTATTAATAATGATTATTATAATGTAGTAATAGCAGTCGCGTTTGCTAACTTTTGTGTTTTTGAAATGTTTTCATTAACGTACAATAGTTCATATATAGTACCTATGCGATACCGGAAAACTACGGCAATGGAAAATGTCGAGAAAAACGAAACCAATTGCGTCAGCAACGCTTATTAATAATGATTATTATAATGTAGTAATAGCAGTCGCGTTTGCTAACTTTTGTGTTTTTGAAATGTTTTCATTAACGTACAATAGTTCATATATAGTACCTATGCGATACCGGAAAACTACGGATATGGAAAATGTCGAGAAAAACGATACCAATTGCGTCAGCAACGCTTATTAATAATGATTATTATAATGTAGTAATAGCAGTCGCGTTTGCTAACTTTTGTGTTTTTGAAATGTTTTCATTAACGTACAATAGTTCATATATAGTACCTATGCGATACCGGAAAACTACGGCAATGGAAAATGTCGAGAAAAACGAAACCAATTGCGTCAGCAACGCTTATTAATAATGATTATTATAATGTAGTAATAGCAGTCGCGTTTGCTAACTTTTGTGTTTTTGAAATGTTTTCATTAACGTACAATAGTTCATATATAGTACCTATGCGATACCGGAAAACTACGGATATGGAAAATGTCGAGAAAAACGATACCAATTGCGTCAGCAACGCTTATTAATAATGATTATTATAATGTAGTAATAGCAGTCGCGTTTGCTAACTTTTGTGTTTTTGAAATGTTTTCATTAACGTACAATAGTTCATATATAGTACCTATGCGATACCGGAAAACTACGGATATGGAAAATGTCGAGAAAAACGATACCAATTGCGTCAGCAACGCTTATTAATAATGATTATTATAATGTAGTAATAGCAGTCGCGTTTGCTAACTTTTGTGTTTTTGAAATGTTTTCATTAACGTACAATAGTTCATATATAGTACCTATGCGATACCGGAAAACTACGGATATGGAAAATGTCGAGAAAAACGATACCAATTGCGTCAGCAACGCTTATTAATAATGATTATTATAATGTAGTAATAGCAGTCGCGTTTGCTAACTTTTGTGTTTTTGAAATGTTTTCATTAACGTACAATAGTTCATATATAGTACCTATGCGATACCGGAAAACTACGGCAATGGAAAATGTCGAGAAAAACGAAACCAATTGCGTCAGCAACGCTTATTAATAATGATTATTATAATGTAGTAATAGCAGTCGCGTTTGCTAACTTTGTGTTTTTGAAATGTTTTCATTAACGTACAATAGTTCATATATAGTACCTATGCGATACCGGAAAACTACGGATATGGAAAATGTCGAGAAAAACGATACCAATTGCGTCAGCAACGCTTATTAATAATGATTATTATAATGTAGTAATAGCAGTCGCGTTTGCTAACTTTTGTGTTTTTGAAATGTTTTCATTAACGTACAATAGTTCATATATAGTACCTATGCGATACCGGAAAACTACGGCAATGGAAAATGTCGAGAAAAACGAAACCAATTGCGTCAGCAACGCTTATTAATAATGATTATTATAATGTAGTAATAGCAGTCGCGTTTGCTAACTTTTGTGTTTTTGAAATGTTTTCATTAACGTACAATAGTTCATATATAGTACCTATGCGATACCGGAAAACTACGGATATGGAAAATGTCGAGAAAAACGATACCAATTGCGTCAGCAACGCTTATTAATAATGATTATTATAATGTAGTAATAGCAGTCGCGTTTGCTAACTTTTGTGTTTTTGAAATGTTTTCATTAACGTACAATAGTTCATATATAGTACCTATGCGATACCGGAAAACTACGGCAATGGAAAATGTCGAGAAAAACGAAACCAATTGCGTCAGCAACGCTTATTAATAATGATTATTATAATGTAGTAATAGCAGTCGCGTTTGCTAACTTTTGTGTTTTTGAAATGTTTTCATTAACGTACAATAGTTCATATATAGTACCTATGCGATACCGGAAAACTACGGATATGGAAAATGTCGAGAAAAACGATACCAATTGCGTCAGCAACGCTTATTAATAATGATTATTATAATGTAGTAATAGCAGTCGCGTTTGCTAACTTTTGTGTTTTTGAAATGTTTTCATTAACGTACAATAGTTCATATATAGTACCTATGCGATACCGGAAAACTACGGATATGGAAAATGTCGAGAAAAACGATACCAATTGCGTCAGCAACGCTTATTAATAATGATTATTATAATGTAGTAATAGCAGTCGCGTTTGCTAACTTTTGTGTTTTTGAAATGTTTTCATTAACGTACAATAGTTCATATATAGTACCTATGCGATACCGGAAAACTACGGCAATGGAAAATGTCGAGAAAAACGAAACCAATTGCGTCAGCAACGCTTATTAATAATGATTATTATAATGTAGTAATAGCAGTCGCGTTTGCTAACTTTTGTGTTTTTGAAATGTTTTCATTAACGTACAATAGTTCATATATAGTACCTATGCGATACCGGAAAACTACGGATATGGAAAATGTCGAGAAAAACGATACCAATTGCGTCAGCAACGCTTATTAATAATGATTATTATAATGTAGTAATAGCAGTCGCGTTTGCTAACTTTTGTGTTTTTGAAATGTTTTCATTAACGTACAATAGTTCATATATAGTACCTATGCGATACCGGAAAACTACGGATATGGAAAATGTCGAGAAAAACGATACCAATTGCGTCAGCAACGCTTATTAATAATGATTATTATAATGTAGTAATAGCAGTCGCGTTTGCTAACTTTTGTGTTTTTGAAATGTTTTCATTAACGTACAATAGTTCATATATAGTACCTATGCGATACCGGAAAACTACGGATATGGAAAATGTCGAGAAAAACGATACCAATTGCGTCAGCAACGCTTATTAATAATGATTATTATAATGTAGTAATAGCAGTCGCGTTTGCTAACTTTTGTGTTTTTGAAATGTTTTCATTAACGTACAATAGTTCATATATAGTACCTATGCGATACCGGAAAACTACGGATATGGAAAATGTCGAGAAAAACGATACCAATTGCGTCAGCAACGCTTATTAATAATGATTATTATAATGTAGTAATAGCAGTCGCGTTTGCTAACTTTTGTGTTTTTGAAATGTTTTCATTAACGTACAATAGTTCATATATAGTACCTATGCGATACCGGAAAACTACGGATATGGAAAATGTCGAGAAAAACGATACCAATTGCGTCAGCAACGCTTATTAATAATGATTATTATAATGTAGTAATAGCAGTCGCGTTTGCTAACTTTTGTGTTTTTGAAATGTTTTCATTAACGTACAATAGTTCATATATAGTACCTATGCGATACCGGAAAACTACGGATATGGAAAATGTCGAGAAAAACGATACCAATTGCGTCAGCAACGCTTATTAATAATGATTATTATAATGTAGTAATAGCAGTCGCGTTTGCTAACTTTTGTGTTTTTGAAATGTTTTCATTAACGTACAATAGTTCATATATAGTACCTATGCGATACCGGAAAACTACGGATATGGAAAATGTCGAGAAAAACGATACCAATTGCGTCAGCAACGCTTATTAATAATGATTATTATAATGTAGTAATAGCAGTCGCGTTTGCTAACTTTTGTGTTTTTGAAATGTTTTCATTAACGTACAATAGTTCATATATAGTACCTATGCGATACCGGAAAACTACGGATATGGAAAATGTCGAGAAAAACGATACCAATTGCGTCAGCAACGCTTATTAATAATGATTATTATAATGTAGTAATAGCAGTCGCGTTTGCTAACTTTTGTGTTTTTGAAATGTTTTCATTAACGTACAATAGTTCATATATAGTACCTATGCGATACCGGAAAACTACGGATATGGAAAATGTCGAGAAAAACGATACCAATTGCGTCAGCAACGCTTATTAATAATGATTATTATAATGTAGTAATAGCAGTCGCGTTTGCTAACTTTTGTGTTTTTGAAATGTTTTCATTAACGTACAATAGTTCATATATAGTACCTATGCGATACCGGAAAACTACGGATATGGAAAATGTCGAGAAAAACGATACCAATTGCGTCAGCAACGCTTATTAATAATGATTATTATAATGTAGTAATAGCAGTCGCGTTTGCTAACTTTTGTGTTTTTGAAATGTTTTCATTAACGTACAATAGTTCATATATAGTACCTATGCGATACCGGAAAACTACGGCAATGGAAAATGTCGAGAAAAACGAAACCAATTGCGTCAGCAACGCTTATTAATAATGATTATTATAATGTAGTAATAGCAGTCGCGTTTGCTAACTTTTGTGTTTTTGAAATGTTTTCATTAACGTACAATAGTTCATATATAGTACCTATGCGATACCGGAAAACTACGGATATGGAAAATGTCGAGAAAAACGATACCAATTGCGTCAGCAACGCTTATTAATAATGATTATTATAATGTAGTAATAGCAGTCGCGTTTGCTAACTTTTGTGTTTTTGAAATGTTTTCATTAACGTACAATAGTTCATATATAGTACCTATGCGATACCGGAAAACTACGGCAATGGAAAATGTCGAGAAAAACGAAACCAATTGCGTCAGCAACGCTTATTAATAATGATTATTATAATGTAGTAATAGCAGTCGCGTTTGCTAACTTTTGTGTTTTTGAAATGTTTTCATTAACGTACAATAGTTCATATATAGTACCTATGCGATACCGGAAAACTACGGATATGGAAAATGTCGAGAAAAACGATACCAATTGCGTCAGCAACGCTTATTAATAATGATTATTATAATGTAGTAATAGCAGTCGCGTTTGCTAACTTTTGTGTTTTTGAAATGTTTTCATTAACGTACAATAGTTCATATATAGTACCTATGCGATACCGGAAAACTACGGCAATGGAAAATGTCGAGAAAAACGAAACCAATTGCGTCAGCAACGCTTATTAATAATGATTATTATAATGTAGTAATAGCAGTCGCGTTTGCTAACTTTTGTGTTTTTGAAATGTTTTCATTAACGTACAATAGTTCATATATAGTACCTATGCGATACCGGAAAACTACGGCAATGGAAAATGTCGAGAAAAACGAAACCAATTGCGTCAGCAACGCTTATTAATAATGATTATTATAATGTAGTAATAGCAGTCGCGTTTGCTAACTTTTGTGTTTTTGAAATGTTTTCATTAACGTACAATAGTTCATATATAGTACCTATGCGATACCGGAAAACTACGGATATGGAAAATGTCGAGAAAAACGATACCAATTGCGTCAGCAACGCTTATTAATAATGATTATTATAATGTAGTAATAGCAGTCGCGTTTGCTAACTTTTGTGTTTTTGAAATGTTTTCATTAACGTACAATAGTTCATATATAGTACCTATGCGATACCGGAAAACTACGGATATGGAAAATGTCGAGAAAAACGATACCAATTGCGTCAGCAACGCTTATTAATAATGATTATTATAATGTAGTAATAGCAGTCGCGTTTGCTAACTTTTGTGTTTTTGAAATGTTTTCATTAACGTACAATAGTTCATATATAGTACCTATGCGATACCGGAAAACTACGGATATGGAAAATGTCGAGAAAAACGATACCAATTGCGTCAGCAACGCTTATTAATAATGATTATTATAATGTAGTAATAGCAGTCGCGTTTGCTAACTTTTGTGTTTTTGAAATGTTTTCATTAACGTACAATAGTTCATATATAGTACCTATGCGATACCGGAAAACTACGGCAATGGAAAATGTCGAGAAAAACGAAACCAATTGCGTCAGCAACGCTTATTAATAATGATTATTATAATGTAGTAATAGCAGTCGCGTTTGCTAACTTTTGTGTTTTTGAAATGTTTTCATTAACGTACAATAGTTCATATATAGTACCTATGCGATACCGGAAAACTACGGCAATGGAAAATGTCGAGAAAAACGAAACCAATTGCGTCAGCAACGCTTATTAATAATGATTATTATAATGTAGTAATAGCAGTCGCGTTTGCTAACTTTTGTGTTTTTGAAATGTTTTCATTAACGTACAATAGTTCATATATAGTACCTATGCGATACCGGAAAACTACGGATATGGAAAATGTCGAGAAAAACGATACCAATTGCGTCAGCAACGCTTATTAATAATGATTATTATAATGTAGTAATAGCAGTCGCGTTTGCTAACTTTTGTGTTTTTGAAATGTTTTCATTAACGTACAATAGTTCATATATAGTACCTATGCGATACCGGAAAACTACGGCAATGGAAAATGTCGAGAAAAACGAAACCAATTGCGTCAGCAACGCTTATTAATAATGATTATTATAATGTAGTAATAGCAGTCGCGTTTGCTAACTTTTGTGTTTTTGAAATGTTTTCATTAACGTACAATAGTTCATATATAGTACCTATGCGATACCGGAAAACTACGGATATGGAAAATGTCGAGAAAAACGATACCAATTGCGTCAGCAACGCTTATTAATAATGATTATTATAATGTAGTAATAGCAGTCGCGTTTGCTAACTTTTGTGTTTTTGAAATGTTTTCATTAACGTACAATAGTTCATATATAGTACCTATGCGATACCGGAAAACTACGGCAATGGAAAATGTCGAGAAAAACGAAACCAATTGCGTCAGCAACGCTTATTAATAATGATTATTATAATGTAGTAATAGCAGTCGCGTTTGCTAACTTTTGTGTTTTTGAAATGTTTTCATTAACGTACAATAGTTCATATATAGTACCTATGCGATACCGGAAAACTACGGATATGGAAAATGTCGAGAAAAACGATACCAATTGCGTCAGCAACGCTTATTAATAATGATTATTATAATGTAGTAATAGCAGTCGCGTTTGCTAACTTTTGTGTTTTTGAAATGTTTTCATTAACGTACAATAGTTCATATATAGTACCTATGCGATACCGGAAAACTACGGATATGGAAAATGTCGAGAAAAACGATACCAATTGCGTCAGCAACGCTTATTAATAATGATTATTATAATGTAGTAATAGCAGTCGCGTTTGCTAACTTTTGTGTTTTTGAAATGTTTTCATTAACGTACAATAGTTCATATATAGTACCTATGCGATACCGGAAAACTACGGCAATGGAAAATGTCGAGAAAAACGAAACCAATTGCGTCAGCAACGCTTATTAATAATGATTATTATAATGTAGTAATAGCAGTCGCGTTTGCTAACTTTTGTGTTTTTGAAATGTTTTCATTAACGTACAATAGTTCATATATAGTACCTATGCGATACCGGAAAACTACGGATATGGAAAATGTCGAGAAAAACGATACCAATTGCGTCAGCAACGCTTATTAATAATGATTATTATAATGTAGTAATAGCAGTCGCGTTTGCTAACTTTTGTGTTTTTGAAATGTTTTCATTAACGTACAATAGTTCATATATAGTACCTATGCGATACCGGAAAACTACGGCAATGGAAAATGTCGAGAAAAACGAAACCAATTGCGTCAGCAACGCTTATTAATAATGATTATTATAATGTAGTAATAGCAGTCGCGTTTGCTAACTTTTGTGTTTTTGAAATGTTTTCATTAACGTACAATAGTTCATATATAGTACCTATGCGATACCGGAAAACTACGGATATGGAAAATGTCGAGAAAAACGATACCAATTGCGTCAGCAACGCTTATTAATAATGATTATTATAATGTAGTAATAGCAGTCGCGTTTGCTAACTTTTGTGTTTTTGAAATGTTTTCATTAACGTACAATAGTTCATATATAGTACCTATGCGATACCGGAAAACTACGGATATGGAAAATGTCGAGAAAAACGATACCAATTGCGTCAGCAACGCTTATTAATAATGATTATTATAATGTAGTAATAGCAGTCGCGTTTGCTAACTTTTGTGTTTTTGAAATGTTTTCATTAACGTACAATAGTTCATATATAGTACCTATGCGATACCGGAAAACTACGGCAATGGAAAATGTCGAGAAAAACGAAACCAATTGCGTCAGCAACGCTTATTAATAATGATTATTATAATGTAGTAATAGCAGTCGCGTTTGCTAACTTTTGTGTTTTTGAAATGTTTTCATTAACGTACAATAGTTCATATATAGTACCTATGCGATACCGGAAAACTACGGATATGGAAAATGTCGAGAAAAACGATACCAATTGCGTCAGCAACGCTTATTAATAATGATTATTATAATGTAGTAATAGCAGTCGCGTTTGCTAACTTTTGTGTTTTTGAAATGTTTTCATTAACGTACAATAGTTCATATATAGTACCTATGCGATACCGGAAAACTACGGCAATGGAAAATGTCGAGAAAAACGAAACCAATTGCGTCAGCAACGCTTATTAATAATGATTATTATAATGTAGTAATAGCAGTCGCGTTTGCTAACTTTTGTGTTTTTGAAATGTTTTCATTAACGTACAATAGTTCATATATAGTACCTATGCGATACCGGAAAACTACGGATATGGAAAATGTCGAGAAAAACGATACCAATTGCGTCAGCAACGCTTATTAATAATGATTATTATAATGTAGTAATAGCAGTCGCGTTTGCTAACTTTTGTGTTTTTGAAATGTTTTCATTAACGTACAATAGTTCATATATAGTACCTATGCGATACCGGAAAACTACGGCAATGGAAAATGTCGAGAAAAACGAAACCAATTGCGTCAGCAACGCTTATTAATAATGATTATTATAATGTAGTAATAGCAGTCGCGTTTGCTAACTTTTGTGTTTTTGAAATGTTTTCATTAACGTACAATAGTTCATATATAGTACCTATGCGATACCGGAAAACTACGGATATGGAAAATGTCGAGAAAAACGATACCAATTGCGTCAGCAACGCTTATTAATAATGATTATTATAATGTAGTAATAGCAGTCGCGTTTGCTAACTTTTGTGTTTTTGAAATGTTTTCATTAACGTACAATAGTTCATATATAGTACCTATGCGATACCGGAAAACTACGGCAATGGAAAATGTCGAGAAAAACGAAACCAATTGCGTCAGCAACGCTTATTAATAATGATTATTATAATGTAGTAATAGCAGTCGCGTTTGCTAACTTTTGTGTTTTTGAAATGTTTTCATTAACGTACAATAGTTCATATATAGTACCTATGCGATACCGGAAAACTACGGATATGGAAAATGTCGAGAAAAACGATACCAATTGCGTCAGCAACGCTTATTAATAATGATTATTATAATGTAGTAATAGCAGTCGCGTTTGCTAACTTTTGTGTTTTTGAAATGTTTTCATTAACGTACAATAGTTCATATATAGTACCTATGCGATACCGGAAAACTACGGATATGGAAAATGTCGAGAAAAACGATACCAATTGCGTCAGCAACGCTTATTAATAATGATTATTATAATGTAGTAATAGCAGTCGCGTTTGCTAACTTTTGTGTTTTTGAAATGTTTTCATTAACGTACAATAGTTCATATATAGTACCTATGCGATACCGGAAAACTACGGATATGGAAAATGTCGAGAAAAACGATACCAATTGCGTCAGCAACGCTTATTAATAATGATTATTATAATGTAGTAATAGCAGTCGCGTTTGCTAACTTTTGTGTTTTTGAAATGTTTTCATTAACGTACAATAGTTCATATATAGTACCTATGCGATACCGGAAAACTACGGATATGGAAAATGTCGAGAAAAACGATACCAATTGCGTCAGCAACGCTTATTAATAATGATTATTATAATGTAGTAATAGCAGTCGCGTTTGCTAACTTTTGTGTTTTTGAAATGTTTTCATTAACGTACAATAGTTCATATATAGTACCTATGCGATACCGGAAAACTACGGCAATGGAAAATGTCGAGAAAAACGAAACCAATTGCGTCAGCAACGCTTATTAATAATGATTATTATAATGTAGTAATAGCAGTCGCGTTTGCTAACTTTTGTGTTTTTGAAATGTTTTCATTAACGTACAATAGTTCATATATAGTACCTATGCGATACCGGAAAACTACGGATATGGAAAATGTCGAGAAAAACGATACCAATTGCGTCAGCAACGCTTATTAATAATGATTATTATAATGTAGTAATAGCAGTCGCGTTTGCTAACTTTTGTGTTTTTGAAATGTTTTCATTAACGTACAATAGTTCATATATAGTACCTATGCGATACCGGAAAACTACGGATATGGAAAATGTCGAGAAAAACGATACCAATTGCGTCAGCAACGCTTATTAATAATGATTATTATAATGTAGTAATAGCAGTCGCGTTTGCTAACTTTTGTGTTTTTGAAATGTTTTCATTAACGTACAATAGTTCATATATAGTACCTATGCGATACCGGAAAACTACGGATATGGAAAATGTCGAGAAAAACGATACCAATTGCGTCAGCAACGCTTATTAATAATGATTATTATAATGTAGTAATAGCAGTCGCGTTTGCTAACTTTTGTGTTTTTGAAATGTTTTCATTAACGTACAATAGTTCATATATAGTACCTATGCGATACCGGAAAACTACGGATATGGAAAATGTCGAGAAAAACGATACCAATTGCGTCAGCAACGCTTATTAATAATGATTATTATAATGTAGTAATAGCAGTCGCGTTTGCTAACTTTTGTGTTTTTGAAATGTTTTCATTAACGTACAATAGTTCATATATAGTACCTATGCGATACCGGAAAACTACGGATATGGAAAATGTCGAGAAAAACGATACCAATTGCGTCAGCAACGCTTATTAATAATGATTATTATAATGTAGTAATAGCAGTCGCGTTTGCTAACTTTTGTGTTTTTGAAATGTTTTCATTAACGTACAATAGTTCATATATAGTACCTATGCGATACCGGAAAACTACGGATATGGAAAATGTCGAGAAAAACGATACCAATTGCGTCAGCAACGCTTATTAATAATGATTATTATAATGTAGTAATAGCAGTCGCGTTTGCTAACTTTTGTGTTTTTGAAATGTTTTCATTAACGTACAATAGTTCATATATAGTACCTATGCGATACCGGAAAACTACGGCAATGGAAAATGTCGAGAAAAACGAAACCAATTGCGTCAGCAACGCTTATTAATAATGATTATTATAATGTAGTAATAGCAGTCGCGTTTGCTAACTTTTGTGTTTTTGAAATGTTTTCATTAACGTACAATAGTTCATATATAGTACCTATGCGATACCGGAAAACTACGGATATGGAAAATGTCGAGAAAAACGATACCAATTGCGTCAGCAACGCTTATTAATAATGATTATTATAATGTAGTAATAGCAGTCGCGTTTGCTAACTTTTGTGTTTTTGAAATGTTTTCATTAACGTACAATAGTTCATATATAGTACCTATGCGATACCGGAAAACTACGGATATGGAAAATGTCGAGAAAAACGATACCAATTGCGTCAGCAACGCTTATTAATAATGATTATTATAATGTAGTAATAGCAGTCGCGTTTGCTAACTTTTGTGTTTTTGAAATGTTTTCATTAACGTACAATAGTTCATATATAGTACCTATGCGATACCGGAAAACTACGGATATGGAAAATGTCGAGAAAAACGATACCAATTGCGTCAGCAACGCTTATTAATAATGATTATTATAATGTAGTAATAGCAGTCGCGTTTGCTAACTTTTGTGTTTTTGAAATGTTTTCATTAACGTACAATAGTTCATATATAGTACCTATGCGATACCGGAAAACTACGGATATGGAAAATGTCGAGAAAAACGAAACCAATTGCGTCAGCAACGCTTATTAATAATGATTATTATAATGTAGTAATAGCAGTCGCGTTTGCTAACTTTTGTGTTTTTGAAATGTTTTCATTAACGTACAATAGTTCATATATAGTACCTATGCGATACCGGAAAACTACGGATATGGAAAATGTCGAGAAAAACGATACCAATTGCGTCAGCAACGCTTATTAATAATGATTATTATAATGTAGTAATAGCAGTCGCGTTTGCTAACTTTTGTGTTTTTGAAATGTTTTCATTAACGTACAATAGTTCATATATAGTACCTATGCGATACCGGAAAACTACGGATATGGAAAATGTCGAGAAAAACGATACCAATTGCGTCAGCAACGCTTATTAATAATGATTATTATAATGTAGTAATAGCAGTCGCGTTTGCTAACTTTTGTGTTTTTGAAATGTTTTCATTAACGTACAATAGTTCATATATAGTACCTATGCGATACCGGAAAACTACGGATATGGAAAATGTCGAGAAAAACGATACCAATTGCGTCAGCAACGCTTATTAATAATGATTATTATAATGTAGTAATAGCAGTCGCGTTTGCTAACTTTTGTGTTTTTGAAATGTTTTCATTAACGTACAATAGTTCATATATAGTACCTATGCGATACCGGAAAACTACGGATATGGAAAATGTCGAGAAAAACGATACCAATTGCGTCAGCAACGCTTATTAATAATGATTATTATAATGTAGTAATAGCAGTCGCGTTTGCTAACTTTTGTGTTTTTGAAATGTTTTCATTAACGTACAATAGTTCATATATAGTACCTATGCGATACCGGAAAACTACGGCAATGGAAAATGTCGAGAAAAACGAAACCAATTGCGTCAGCAACGCTTATTAATAATGATTATTATAATGTAGTAATAGCAGTCGCGTTTGCTAACTTTTGTGTTTTTGAAATGTTTTCATTAACGTACAATAGTTCATATATAGTACCTATGCGATACCGGAAAACTACGGATATGGAAAATGTCGAGAAAAACGATACCAATTGCGTCAGCAACGCTTATTAATAATGATTATTATAATGTAGTAATAGCAGTCGCGTTTGCTAACTTTTGTGTTTTTGAAATGTTTTCATTAACGTACAATAGTTCATATATAGTACCTATGCGATACCGGAAAACTACGGCAATGGAAAATGTCGAGAAAAACGAAACCAATTGCGTCAGCAACGCTTATTAATAATGATTATTATAATGTAGTAATAGCAGTCGCGTTTGCTAACTTTTGTGTTTTTGAAATGTTTTCATTAACGTACAATAGTTCATATATAGTACCTATGCGATACCGGAAAACTACGGATATGGAAAATGTCGAGAAAAACGATACCAATTGCGTCAGCAACGCTTATTAATAATGATTATTATAATGTAGTAATAGCAGTCGCGTTTGCTAACTTTTGTGTTTTTGAAATGTTTTCATTAACGTACAATAGTTCATATATAGTACCTATGCGATACCGGAAAACTACGGCAATGGAAAATGTCGAGAAAAACGAAACCAATTGCGTCAGCAACGCTTATTAATAATGATTATTATAATGTAGTAATAGCAGTCGCGTTTGCTAACTTTTGTGTTTTTGAAATGTTTTCATTAACGTACAATAGTTCATATATAGTACCTATGCGATACCGGAAAACTACGGATATGGAAAATGTCGAGAAAAACGATACCAATTGCGTCAGCAACGCTTATTAATAATGATTATTATAATGTAGTAATAGCAGTCGCGTTTGCTAACTTTTGTGTTTTTGAAATGTTTTCATTAACGTACAATAGTTCATATATAGTACCTATGCGATACCGGAAAACTACGGATATGGAAAATGTCGAGAAAAACGATACCAATTGCGTCAGCAACGCTTATTAATAATGATTATTATAATGTAGTAATAGCAGTCGCGTTTGCTAACTTTTGTGTTTTTGAAATGTTTTCATTAACGTACAATAGTTCATATATAGTACCTATGCGATACCGGAAAACTACGGATATGGAAAATGTCGAGAAAAACGATACCAATTGCGTCAGCAACGCTTATTAATAATGATTATTATAATGTAGTAATAGCAGTCGCGTTTGCTAACTTTTGTGTTTTTGAAATGTTTTCATTAACGTACAATAGTTCATATATAGTACCTATGCGATACCGGAAAACTACGGATATGGAAAATGTCGAGAAAAACGATACCAATTGCGTCAGCAACGCTTATTAATAATGATTATTATAATGTAGTAATAGCAGTCGCGTTTGCTAACTTTTGTGTTTTTGAAATGTTTTCATTAACGTACAATAGTTCATATATAGTACCTATGCGATACCGGAAAACTACGGATATGGAAAATGTCGAGAAAAACGATACCAATTGCGTCAGCAACGCTTATTAATAATGATTATTATAATGTAGTAATAGCAGTCGCGTTTGCTAACTTTTGTGTTTTTGAAATGTTTTCATTAACGTACAATAGTTCATATATAGTACCTATGCGATACCGGAAAACTACGGCAATGGAAAATGTCGAGAAAAACGAAACCAATTGCGTCAGCAACGCTTATTAATAATGATTATTATAATGTAGTAATAGCAGTCGCGTTTGCTAACTTTTGTGTTTTTGAAATGTTTTCATTAACGTACAATAGTTCATATATAGTACCTATGCGATACCGGAAAACTACGGCAATGGAAAATGTCGAGAAAAACGAAACCAATTGCGTCAGCAACGCTTATTAATAATGATTATTATAATGTAGTAATAGCAGTCGCGTTTGCTAACTTTTGTGTTTTTGAAATGTTTTCATTAACGTACAATAGTTCATATATAGTACCTATGCGATACCGGAAAACTACGGATATGGAAAATGTCGAGAAAAACGATACCAATTGCGTCAGCAACGCTTATTAATAATGATTATTATAATGTAGTAATAGCAGTCGCGTTTGCTAACTTTTGTGTTTTTGAAATGTTTTCATTAACGTACAATAGTTCATATATAGTACCTATGCGATACCGGAAAACTACGGATATGGAAAATGTCGAGAAAAACGATACCAATTGCGTCAGCAACGCTTATTAATAATGATTATTATAATGTAGTAATAGCAGTCGCGTTTGCTAACTTTTGTGTTTTTGAAATGTTTTCATTAACGTACAATAGTTCATATATAGTACCTATGCGATACCGGAAAACTACGGATATGGAAAATGTCGAGAAAAACGATACCAATTGCGTCAGCAACGCTTATTAATAATGATTATTATAATGTAGTAATAGCAGTCGCGTTTGCTAACTTTTGTGTTTTTGAAATGTTTTCATTAACGTACAATAGTTCATATATAGTACCTATGCGATACCGGAAAACTACGGCAATGGAAAATGTCGAGAAAAACGAAACCAATTGCGTCAGCAACGCTTATTAATAATGATTATTATAATGTAGTAATAGCAGTCGCGTTTGCTAACTTTTGTGTTTTTGAAATGTTTTCATTAACGTACAATAGTTCATATATAGTACCTATGCGATACCGGAAAACTACGGCAATGGAAAATGTCGAGAAAAACGAAACCAATTGCGTCAGCAACGCTTATTAATAATGATTATTATAATGTAGTAATAGCAGTCGCGTTTGCTAACTTTTGTGTTTTTGAAATGTTTTCATTAACGTACAATAGTTCATATATAGTACCTATGCGATACCGGAAAACTACGGATATGGAAAATGTCGAGAAAAACGATACCAATTGCGTCAGCAACGCTTATTAATAATGATTATTATAATGTAGTAATAGCAGTCGCGTTTGCTAACTTTTGTGTTTTTGAAATGTTTTCATTAACGTACAATAGTTCATATATAGTACCTATGCGATACCGGAAAACTACGGATATGGAAAATGTCGAGAAAAACGATACCAATTGCGTCAGCAACGCTTATTAATAATGATTATTATAATGTAGTAATAGCAGTCGCGTTTGCTAACTTTTGTGTTTTTGAAATGTTTTCATTAACGTACAATAGTTCATATATAGTACCTATGCGATACCGGAAAACTACGGCAATGGAAAATGTCGAGAAAAACGAAACCAATTGCGTCAGCAACGCTTATTAATAATGATTATTATAATGTAGTAATAGCAGTCGCGTTTGCTAACTTTTGTGTTTTTGAAATGTTTTCATTAACGTACAATAGTTCATATATAGTACCTATGCGATACCGGAAAACTACGGATATGGAAAATGTCGAGAAAAACGATACCAATTGCGTCAGCAACGCTTATTAATAATGATTATTATAATGTAGTAATAGCAGTCGCGTTTGCTAACTTTTGTGTTTTTGAAATGTTTTCATTAACGTACAATAGTTCATATATAGTACCTATGCGATACCGGAAAACTACGGCAATGGAAAATGTCGAGAAAAACGAAACCAATTGCGTCAGCAACGCTTATTAATAATGATTATTATAATGTAGTAATAGCAGTCGCGTTTGCTAACTTTTGTGTTTTTGAAATGTTTTCATTAACGTACAATAGTTCATATATAGTACCTATGCGATACCGGAAAACTACGGATATGGAAAATGTCGAGAAAAACGATACCAATTGCGTCAGCAACGCTTATTAATAATGATTATTATAATGTAGTAATAGCAGTCGCGTTTGCTAACTTTTGTGTTTTTGAAATGTTTTCATTAACGTACAATAGTTCATATATAGTACCTATGCGATACCGGAAAACTACGGCAATGGAAAATGTCGAGAAAAACGAAACCAATTGCGTCAGCAACGCTTATTAATAATGATTATTATAATGTAGTAATAGCAGTCGCGTTTGCTAACTTTTGTGTTTTTGAAATGTTTTCATTAACGTACAATAGTTCATATATAGTACCTATGCGATACCGGAAAACTACGGATATGGAAAATGTCGAGAAAAACGATACCAATTGCGTCAGCAACGCTTATTAATAATGATTATTATAATGTAGTAATAGCAGTCGCGTTTGCTAACTTTTGTGTTTTTGAAATGTTTTCATTAACGTACAATAGTTCATATATAGTACCTATGCGATACCGGAAAACTACGGATATGGAAAATGTCGAGAAAAACGATACCAATTGCGTCAGCAACGCTTATTAATAATGATTATTATAATGTAGTAATAGCAGTCGCGTTTGCTAACTTTTGTGTTTTTGAAATGTTTTCATTAACGTACAATAGTTCATATATAGTACCTATGCGATACCGGAAAACTACGGATATGGAAAATGTCGAGAAAAACGATACCAATTGCGTCAGCAACGCTTATTAATAATGATTATTATAATGTAGTAATAGCAGTCGCGTTTGCTAACTTTTGTGTTTTTGAAATGTTTTCATTAACGTACAATAGTTCATATATAGTACCTATGCGATACCGGAAAACTACGGATATGGAAAATGTCGAGAAAAACGATACCAATTGCGTCAGCAACGCTTATTAATAATGATTATTATAATGTAGTAATAGCAGTCGCGTTTGCTAACTTTTGTGTTTTTGAAATGTTTTCATTAACGTACAATAGTTCATATATAGTACCTATGCGATACCGGAAAACTACGGATATGGAAAATGTCGAGAAAAACGATACCAATTGCGTCAGCAACGCTTATTAATAATGATTATTATAATGTAGTAATAGCAGTCGCGTTTGCTAACTTTTGTGTTTTTGAAATGTTTTCATTAACGTACAATAGTTCATATATAGTACCTATGCGATACCGGAAAACTACGGATATGGAAAATGTCGAGAAAAACGATACCAATTGCGTCAGCAACGCTTATTAATAATGATTATTATAATGTAGTAATAGCAGTCGCGTTTGCTAACTTTTGTGTTTTTGAAATGTTTTCATTAACGTACAATAGTTCATATATAGTACCTATGCGATACCGGAAAACTACGGATATGGAAAATGTCGAGAAAAACGATACCAATTGCGTCAGCAACGCTTATTAATAATGATTATTATAATGTAGTAATAGCAGTCGCGTTTGCTAACTTTTGTGTTTTTGAAATGTTTTCATTAACGTACAATAGTTCATATATAGTACCTATGCGATACCGGAAAACTACGGCAATGGAAAATGTCGAGAAAAACGAAACCAATTGCGTCAGCAACGCTTATTAATAATGATTATTATAATGTAGTAATAGCAGTCGCGTTTGCTAACTTTTGTGTTTTTGAAATGTTTTCATTAACGTACAATAGTTCATATATAGTACCTATGCGATACCGGAAAACTACGGCAATGGAAAATGTCGAGAAAAACGATACCAATTGCGTCAGCAACGCTTATTAATAATGATTATTATAATGTAGTAATAGCAGTCGCGTTTGCTAACTTTTGTGTTTTTGAAATGTTTTCATTAACGTACAATAGTTCATATATAGTACCTATGCGATACCGGAAAACTACGGCAATGGAAAATGTCGAGAAAAACGAAACCAATTGCGTCAGCAACGCTTATTAATAATGATTATTATAATGTAGTAATAGCAGTCGCGTTTGCTAACTTTTGTGTTTTTGAAATGTTTTCATTAACGTACAATAGTTCATATATAGTACCTATGCGATACCGGAAAACTACGGATATGGAAAATGTCGAGAAAAACGATACCAATTGCGTCAGCAACGCTTATTAATAATGATTATTATAATGTAGTAATAGCAGTCGCGTTTGCTAACTTTTGTGTTTTTGAAATGTTTTCATTAACGTACAATAGTTCATATATAGTACCTATGCGATACCGGAAAACTACGGATATGGAAAATGTCGAGAAAAACGATACCAATTGCGTCAGCAACGCTTATTAATAATGATTATTATAATGTAGTAATAGCAGTCGCGTTTGCTAACTTTTGTGTTTTTGAAATGTTTTCATTAACGTACAATAGTTCATATATAGTACCTATGCGATACCGGAAAACTACGGATATGGAAAATGTCGAGAAAAACGATACCAATTGCGTCAGCAACGCTTATTAATAATGATTATTATAATGTAGTAATAGCAGTCGCGTTTGCTAACTTTTGTGTTTTTGAAATGTTTTCATTAACGTACAATAGTTCATATATAGTACCTATGCGATACCGGAAAACTACGGATATGGAAAATGTCGAGAAAAACGATACCAATTGCGTCAGCAACGCTTATTAATAATGATTATTATAATGTAGTAATAGCAGTCGCGTTTGCTAACTTTTGTGTTTTTGAAATGTTTTCATTAACGTACAATAGTTCATATATAGTACCTATGCGATACCGGAAAACTACGGCAATGGAAAATGTCGAGAAAAACGAAACCAATTGCGTCAGCAACGCTTATTAATAATGATTATTATAATGTAGTAATAGCAGTCGCGTTTGCTAACTTTTGTGTTTTTGAAATGTTTTCATTAACGTACAATAGTTCATATATAGTACCTATGCGATACCGGAAAACTACGGATATGGAAAATGTCGAGAAAAACGATACCAATTGCGTCAGCAACGCTTATTAATAATGATTATTATAATGTAGTAATAGCAGTCGCGTTTGCTAACTTTTGTGTTTTTGAAATGTTTTCATTAACGTACAATAGTTCATATATAGTACCTATGCGATACCGGAAAACTACGGCAATGGAAAATGTCGAGAAAAACGAAACCAATTGCGTCAGCAACGCTTATTAATAATGATTATTATAATGTAGTAATAGCAGTCGCGTTTGCTAACTTTTGTGTTTTTGAAATGTTTTCATTAACGTACAATAGTTCATATATAGT
Organism: Aquatica leii; assembly: GCA_035610365.1. Classification (NCBI taxonomy): domain Eukaryota; kingdom Metazoa; phylum Arthropoda; class Insecta; order Coleoptera; family Lampyridae; genus Aquatica; species Aquatica leii. The sequence continues at coordinate 77,080 of JARPUR010000016.1, read as the reverse complement.
ACCTATGCGATACCGGAAAACTACGGATATGGAAAATGTCGAGAAAAACGATACCAATTGCGTCAGCAACGCTTATTAATAATGATTATTATAATGTAGTAATAGCAGTCGCGTTTGCTAACTTTTGTGTTTTTGAAATGTTTTCATTAACGTACAATAGTTCATATATAGTACCTATGCGATACCGGAAAACTACGGATATGGAAAATGTCGAGAAAAACGATACCAATTGCGTCAGCAACGCTTATTAATAATGATTATTATAATGTAGTAATAGCAGTCGCGTTTGCTAACTTTTGTGTTTTTGAAATGTTTTCATTAACGTACAATAGTTCATATATAGTACCTATGCGATACCGGAAAACTACGGATATGGAAAATGTCGAGAAAAACAAAGCCAATTGCGTTAGCAACGCTTATTAATAATGATTATTATAATGTAGTAATAGCAGTCGCGTTTGCTAACTTTTGTGTTTTTGAAATGTTTTAATTAACGTACAATAGTTCATATATAGTACCTATGCGATACCGGAAAACTACGGCAATGGAAAATGTCGAGAAAAACGAAACCAATTGCGTCAGCAACGCTTATTAATAATGATTATTATAATGTAGTAATAGCAGTCGCGTTTGCTAACTTTTGTGTTTTTGAAATGTTTTCATTAACGTACAATAGTTCATATATAGTACCTATGCGATACCGGAAAACTACGGATATGGAAAATGTCGAGAAAAACGATACCAATTGCGTCAGCAACGCTTATTAATAATGATTATTATAATGTAGTAATAGCAGTCGCGTTTGCTAACTTTTGTGTTTTTGAAATGTTTTCATTAACGTACAATAGTTCATATATAGTACCTATGCGATACCGGAAAACTACGGCAATGGAAAATGTCGAGAAAAACGAAACCAATTGCGTCAGCAACGCTTATTAATAATGATTATTATAATGTAGTAATAGCAGTCGCGTTTGCTAACTTTTGTGTTTTTGAAATGTTTTCATTAACGTACAATAGTTCATATATAGTACCTATGCGATACCGGAAAACTACGGATATGGAAAATGTCGAGAAAAACGATACCAATTGCGTCAGCAACGCTTATTAATAATGATTATTATAATGTAGTAATAGCAGTCGCGTTTGCTAACTTTTGTGTTTTTGAAATGTTTTCATTAACGTACAATAGTTCATATATAGTACCTATGCGATACCGGAAAACTACGGATATGGAAAATGTCGAGAAAAACGATACCAATTGCGTCAGCAACGCTTATTAATAATGATTATTATAATGTAGTAATAGCAGTCGCGTTTGCTAACTTTTGTGTTTTTGAAATGTTTTCATTAACGTACAATAGTTCATATATAGTACCTATGCGATACCGGAAAACTACGGATATGGAAAATGTCGAGAAAAACAAAGCCAATTGCGTCAGCAACGCTTATTAATAATGATTATTATAATGTAGTAATAGCAGTCGCGTTTGCTAACTTTTGTGTTTTTGAAATGTTTTCATTAACGTACAATAGTTCATATATAGTACCTATGCGATACCGGAAAACTACGGATATGGAAAATGTCGAGAAAAACGATACCAATTGCGTCAGCAACGCTTATTAATAATGATTATTATAATGTAGTAATAGCAGTCGCGTTTGCTAACTTTTGTGTTTTTGAAATGTTTTCATTAACGTACAATAGTTCATATATAGTACCTATGCGATACCGGAAAACTACGGATATGGAAAATGTCGAGAAAAACGATACCAATTGCGTCAGCAACGCTTATTAATAATGATTATTATAATGTAGTAATAGCAGTCGCGTTTGCTAACTTTTGTGTTTTTGAAATGTTTTCATTAACGTACAATAGTTCATATATAGTACCTATGCGATACCGGAAAACTACGGATATGGAAAATGTCGAGAAAAACAAAACCAATTGCGTCAGCAACGCTTATTAATAATGATTATTATAATGTAGTAATAGCAGTCGCGTTTGCTAACTTTTGTGTTTTTGAAATGTTTTCATTAACGTACAATAGTTCATATATAGTACCTATGCGATACCGGAAAACTACGGATATGGAAAATGTCGAGAAAAACGATACCAATTGCGTCAGCAACGCTTATTAATAATGATTATTATAATGTAGTAATAGCAGTCGCGTTTGCTAACTTTTGTGTTTTTGAAATGTTTTCATTAACGTACAATAGTTCATATATAGTACCTATGCGATACCGGAAAACTACGGCAATGGAAAATGTCGAGAAAAACGAAACCAATTGCGTCAGCAACGCTTATTAATAATGATTATTATAATGTAGTAATAGCAGTCGCGTTTGCTAACTTTTGTGTTTTTGAAATGTTTTCATTAACGTACAATAGTTCATATATAGTACCTATGCGATACCGGAAAACTACGGCAATGGAAAATGTCGAGAAAAACGAAACCAATTGCGTCAGCAACGCTTATTAATAATGATTATTATAATGTAGTAATAGCAGTCGCGTTTGCTAACTTTTGTGTTTTTGAAATGTTTTCATTAACGTACAATAGTTCATATATAGTACCTATGCGATACCGGAAAACTACGGATATGGAAAATGTCGAGAAAAACGATACCAATTGCGTCAGCAACGCTTATTAATAATGATTATTATAATGTAGTAATAGCAGTCGCGTTTGCTAACTTTTGTGTTTTTGAAATGTTTTCATTAACGTACAATAGTTCATATATAGTACCTATGCGATACCGGAAAACTACGGATATGGAAAATGTCGAGAAAAACGAAACCAATTGCGTCAGCAACGCTTATTAATAATGATTATTATAATGTAGTAATAGCAGTCGCGTTTGCTAACTTTTGTGTTTTTGAAATGTTTTCATTAACGTACAATAGTTCATATATAGTACCTATGCGATACCGGAAAACTACGGCAATGGAAAATGTCGAGAAAAACGAAACCAATTGCGTCAGCAACGCTTATTAATAATGATTATTATAATGTAGTAATAGCAGTCGCGTTTGCTAACTTTTGTGTTTTTGAAATGTTTTCATTAACGTACAATAGTTCATATATAGTACCTATGCGATACCGGAAAACTACGGATATGGAAAATGTCGAGAAAAACGAAACCAATTGCGTCAGCAACGCTTATTAATAATGATTATTATAATGTAGTAATAGCAGTCGCGTTTGCTAACTTTTGTGTTTTTGAAATGTTTTCATTAACGTACAATAGTTCATATATAGTACCTATGCGATACCGGAAAACTACGGCAATGGAAAATGTCGAGAAAAACGAAACCAATTGCGTCAGCAACGCTTATTAATAATGATTATTATAATGTAGTAATAGCAGTCGCGTTTGCTAACTTTTGTGTTTTTGAAATGTTTTCATTAACGTACAATAGTTCATATATAGTACCTATGCGATACCGGAAAACTACGGATATGGAAAATGTCGAGAAAAACGATACCAATTGCGTCAGCAACGCTTATTAATAATGATTATTATAATGTAGTAATAGCAGTCGCGTTTGCTAACTTTTGTGTTTTTGAAATGTTTTCATTAACGTACAATAGTTCATATATAGTACCTATGCGATACCGGAAAACTACGGCAATGGAAAATGTCGAGAAAAACGAAACCAATTGCGTCAGCAACGCTTATTAATAATGATTATTATAATGTAGTAATAGCAGTCGCGTTTGCTAACTTTTGTGTTTTTGAAATGTTTTCATTAACGTACAATAGTTCATATATAGTACCTATGCGATACCGGAAAACTACGGATATGGAAAATGTCGAGAAAAACGATACCAATTGCGTCAGCAACGCTTATTAATAATGATTATTATAATGTAGTAATAGCAGTCGCGTTTGCTAACTTTTGTGTTTTTGAAATGTTTTCATTAACGTACAATAGTTCATATATAGTACCTATGCGATACCGGAAAACTACGGCAATGGAAAATGTCGAGAAAAACGAAACCAATTGCGTCAGCAACGCTTATTAATAATGATTATTATAATGTAGTAATAGCAGTCGCGTTTGCTAACTTTTGTGTTTTTGAAATGTTTTCATTAACGTACAATAGTTCATATATAGTACCTATGCGATACCGGAAAACTACGGATATGGAAAATGTCGAGAAAAACGATACCAATTGCGTCAGCAACGCTTATTAATAATGATTATTATAATGTAGTAATAGCAGTCGCGTTTGCTAACTTTTGTGTTTTTGAAATGTTTTCATTAACGTACAATAGTTCATATATAGTACCTATGCGATACCGGAAAACTACGGATATGGAAAATGTCGAGAAAAACGATACCAATTGCGTCAGCAACGCTTATTAATAATGATTATTATAATGTAGTAATAGCAGTCGCGTTTGCTAACTTTTGTGTTTTTGAAATGTTTTCATTAACGTACAATAGTTCATATATAGTACCTATGCGATACCGGAAAACTACGGATATGGAAAATGTCGAGAAAAACGATACCAATTGCGTCAGCAACGCTTATTAATAATGATTATTATAATGTAGTAATAGCAGTCGCGTTTGCTAACTTTTGTGTTTTTGAAATGTTTTCATTAACGTACAATAGTTCATATATAGTACCTATGCGATACCGGAAAACTACGGATATGGAAAATGTCGAGAAAAACAAAGCCAATTGCGTCAGCAACGCTTATTAATAATGATTATTATAATGTAGTAATAGCAGTCGCGTTTGCTAACTTTTGTGTTTTTGAAATGTTTTCATTAACGTACAATAGTTCATATATAGTACCTATGCGATACCGGAAAACTACGGCAATGGAAAATGTCGAGAAAAACGAAACCAATTGCGTCAGCAACGCTTATTAATAATGATTATTATAATGTAGTAATAGCAGTCGCGTTTGCTAACTTTTGTGTTTTTGAAATGTTTTCATTAACGTACAATAGTTCATATATAGTACCTATGCGATACCGGAAAACTACGGATATGGAAAATGTCGAGAAAAACGATACCAATTGCGTCAGCAACGCTTATTAATAATGATTATTATAATGTAGTAATAGCAGTCGCGTTTGCTAACTTTTGTGTTTTTGAAATGTTTTCATTAACGTACAATAGTTCATATATAGTACCTATGCGATACCGGAAAACTACGGCAATGGAAAATGTCGAGAAAAACAAAACCAATTGCGTCAGCAACGCTTATTAATAATGATTATTATAATGTAGTAATAGCAGTCGCGTTTGCTAACTTTTGTGTTTTTGAAATGTTTTCATTAACGTACAATAGTTCATATATAGTACCTATGCGATACCGGAAAACTACGGATATGGAAAATGTCGAGAAAAACGATACCAATTGCGTCAGCAACGCTTATTAATAATGATTATTATAATGTAGTAATAGCAGTCGCGTTTGCTAACTTTTGTGTTTTTGAAATGTTTTCATTAACGTACAATAGTTCATATATAGTACCTATGCGATACCGGAAAACTACGGCAATGGAAAATGTCGAGAAAAACGAAACCAATTGCGTCAGCAACGCTTATTAATAATGATTATTATAATGTAGTAATAGCAGTCGCGTTTGCTAACTTTTGTGTTTTTGAAATGTTTTCATTAACGTACAATAGTTCATATATAGTACCTATGCGATACCGGAAAACTACGGATATGGAAAATGTCGAGAAAAACGATACCAATTGCGTCAGCAACGCTTATTAATAATGATTATTATAATGTAGTAATAGCAGTCGCGTTTGCTAACTTTTGTGTTTTTGAAATGTTTTCATTAACGTACAATAGTTCATATATAGTACCTATGCGATACCGGAAAACTACGGATATGGAAAATGTCGAGAAAAACGATACCAATTGCGTCAGCAACGCTTATTAATAATGATTATTATAATGTAGTAATAGCAGTCGCGTTTGCTAACTTTTGTGTTTTTGAAATGTTTTCATTAACGTACAATAGTTCATATATAGTACCTATGCGATACCGGAAAACTACGGATATGGAAAATGTCGAGAAAAACGATACCAATTGCGTCAGCAACGCTTATTAATAATGATTATTATAATGTAGTAATAGCAGTCGCGTTTGCTAACTTTTGTGTTTTTGAAATGTTTTCATTAACGTACAATAGTTCATATATAGTACCTATGCGATACCGGAAAACTACGGCAATGGAAAATGTCGAGAAAAACGAAACCAATTGCGTCAGCAACGCTTATTAATAATGATTATTATAATGTAGTAATAGCAGTCGCGTTTGCTAACTTTTGTGTTTTTGAAATGTTTTCATTAACGTACAATAGTTCATATATAGTACCTATGCGATACCGGAAAACTACGGATATGGAAAATGTCGAGAAAAACGATACCAATTGCGTCAGCAACGCTTATTAATAATGATTATTATAATGTAGTAATAGCAGTCGCGTTTGCTAACTTTTGTGTTTTTGAAATGTTTTCATTAACGTACAATAGTTCATATATAGTACCTATGCGATACCGGAAAACTACGGATATGGAAAATGTCGAGAAAAACGATACCAATTGCGTCAGCAACGCTTATTAATAATGATTATTATAATGTAGTAATAGCAGTCGCGTTTGCTAACTTTTGTGTTTTTGAAATGTTTTCATTAACGTACAATAGTTCATATATAGTACCTATGCGATACCGGAAAACTACGGATATGGAAAATGTCGAGAAAAACGATACCAATTGCGTCAGCAACGCTTATTAATAATGATTATTATAATGTAGTAATAGCAGTCGCGTTTGCTAACTTTTGTGTTTTTGAAATGTTTTCATTAACGTACAATAGTTCATATATAGTACCTATGCGATACCGGAAAACTACGGATATGGAAAATGTCGAGAAAAACGATACCAATTGCGTCAGCAACGCTTATTAATAATGATTATTATAATGTAGTAATAGCAGTCGCGTTTGCTAACTTTTGTGTTTTTGAAATGTTTTCATTAACGTACAATAGTTCATATATAGTACCTATGCGATACCGGAAAACTACGGCAATGGAAAATGTCGAGAAAAACGAAACCAATTGCGTCAGCAACGCTTATTAATAATGATTATTATAATGTAGTAATAGCAGTCGCGTTTGCTAACTTTTGTGTTTTTGAAATGTTTTCATTAACGTACAATAGTTCATATATAGTACCTATGCGATACCGGAAAACTACGGATATGGAAAATGTCGAGAAAAACGATACCAATTGCGTCAGCAACGCTTATTAATAATGATTATTATAATGTAGTAATAGCAGTCGCGTTTGCTAACTTTTGTGTTTTTGAAATGTTTTCATTAACGTACAATAGTTCATATATAGTACCTATGCGATACCGGAAAACTACGGCAATGGAAAATGTCGAGAAAAACGAAACCAATTGCGTCAGCAACGCTTATTAATAATGATTATTATAATGTAGTAATAGCAGTCGCGTTTGCTAACTTTTGTGTTTTTGAAATGTTTTCATTAACGTACAATAGTTCATATATAGTACCTATGCGATACCGGAAAACTACGGATATGGAAAATGTCGAGAAAAACGATACCAATTGCGTCAGCAACGCTTATTAATAATGATTATTATAATGTAGTAATAGCAGTCGCGTTTGCTAACTTTTGTGTTTTTGAAATGTTTTCATTAACGTACAATAGTTCATATATAGTACCTATGCGATACCGGAAAACTACGGATATGGAAAATGTCGAGAAAAACGATACCAATTGCGTCAGCAACGCTTATTAATAATGATTATTATAATGTAGTAATAGCAGTCGCGTTTGCTAACTTTTGTGTTTTTGAAATGTTTTCATTAACGTACAATAGTTCATATATAGTACCTATGCGATACCGGAAAACTACGGATATGGAAAATGTCGAGAAAAACGATACCAATTGCGTCAGCAACGCTTATTAATAATGATTATTATAATGTAGTAATAGCAGTCGCGTTTGCTAACTTTTGTGTTTTTGAAATGTTTTCATTAACGTACAATAGTTCATATATAGTACCTATGCGATACCGGAAAACTACGGATATGGAAAATGTCGAGAAAAACGATACCAATTGCGTCAGCAACGCTTATTAATAATGATTATTATAATGTAGTAATAGCAGTCGCGTTTGCTAACTTTTGTGTTTTTGAAATGTTTTCATTAACGTACAATAGTTCATATATAGTACCTATGCGATACCGGAAAACTACGGATATGGAAAATGTCGAGAAAAACGATACCAATTGCGTCAGCAACGCTTATTAATAATGATTATTATAATGTAGTAATAGCAGTCGCGTTTGCTAACTTTTGTGTTTTTGAAATGTTTTCATTAACGTACAATAGTTCATATATAGTACCTATGCGATACCGGAAAACTACGGATATGGAAAATGTCGAGAAAAACGATACCAATTGCGTCAGCAACGCTTATTAATAATGATTATTATAATGTAGTAATAGCAGTCGCGTTTGCTAACTTTTGTGTTTTTGAAATGTTTTCATTAACGTACAATAGTTCATATATAGTACCTATGCGATACCGGAAAACTACGGATATGGAAAATGTCGAGAAAAACGATACCAATTGCGTCAGCAACGCTTATTAATAATGATTATTATAATGTAGTAATAGCAGTCGCGTTTGCTAACTTTTGTGTTTTTGAAATGTTTTCATTAACGTACAATAGTTCATATATAGTACCTATGCGATACCGGAAAACTACGGCAATGGAAAATGTCGAGAAAAACGAAACCAATTGCGTCAGCAACGCTTATTAATAATGATTATTATAATGTAGTAATAGCAGTCGCGTTTGCTAACTTTTGTGTTTTTGAAATGTTTTCATTAACGTACAATAGTTCATATATAGTACCTATGCGATACCGGAAAACTACGGATATGGAAAATGTCGAGAAAAACGATACCAATTGCGTCAGCAACGCTTATTAATAATGATTATTATAATGTAGTAATAGCAGTCGCGTTTGCTAACTTTTGTGTTTTTGAAATGTTTTCATTAACGTACAATAGTTCATATATAGTACCTATGCGATACCGGAAAACTACGGCAATGGAAAATGTCGAGAAAAACGAAACCAATTGCGTCAGCAACGCTTATTAATAATGATTATTATAATGTAGTAATAGCAGTCGCGTTTGCTAACTTTTGTGTTTTTGAAATGTTTTCATTAACGTACAATAGTTCATATATAGTACCTATGCGATACCGGAAAACTACGGATATGGAAAATGTCGAGAAAAACGATACCAATTGCGTCAGCAACGCTTATTAATAATGATTATTATAATGTAGTAATAGCAGTCGCGTTTGCTAACTTTTGTGTTTTTGAAATGTTTTCATTAACGTACAATAGTTCATATATAGTACCTATGCGATACCGGAAAACTACGGCAATGGAAAATGTCGAGAAAAACGAAACCAATTGCGTCAGCAACGCTTATTAATAATGATTATTATAATGTAGTAATAGCAGTCGCGTTTGCTAACTTTTGTGTTTTTGAAATGTTTTCATTAACGTACAATAGTTCATATATAGTACCTATGCGATACCGGAAAACTACGGCAATGGAAAATGTCGAGAAAAACAAAGCCAATTGCGTCAGCAACGCTTATTAATAATGATTATTATAATGTAGTAATAGCAGTCGCGTTTGCTAACTTTTGTGTTTTTGAAATGTTTTCATTAACGTACAATAGTTCATATATAGTACCTATGCGATACCGGAAAACTACGGATATGGAAAATGTCGAGAAAAACGATACCAATTGCGTCAGCAACGCTTATTAATAATGATTATTATAATGTAGTAATAGCAGTCGCGTTTGCTAACTTTTGTGTTTTTGAAATGTTTTCATTAACGTACAATAGTTCATATATAGTACCTATGCGATACCGGAAAACTACGGCAATGGAAAATGTCGAGAAAAACGAAACCAATTGCGTCAGCAACGCTTATTAATAATGATTATTATAATGTAGTAATAGCAGTCGCGTTTGCTAACTTTTGTGTTTTTGAAATGTTTTCATTAACGTACAATAGTTCATATATAGTACCTATGCGATACCGGAAAACTACGGATATGGAAAATGTCGAGAAAAACGATACCAATTGCGTCAGCAAGGCTTATTAATAATGATTATTATAATGTAGTAATAGCAGTCGCGTTTGCTAACTTTTGTGTTTTTGAGATGTTTTCATTAACGTACAATAGTTCATATATAGTACCTATGCGATACCGGAAAACTACGGATATGGAAAATGTCGAGAAAAACAAAGCCAATTGCGTTAGCAACGCTTATTAATAATGATTATTATAATGTAGTAATAGCAGTCGCGTTTGCTAACTTTTGTGTTTTTGAAATGTTTTAATTAACGTACAATAGTTCATATATAGTACCTATGCGATACCGGAAAACTACGGCAATGGAAAATGTCGAGAAAAACGAAACCAATTGCGTCAGCAACGCTTATTAATAATGATTATTATAATGTAGTAATAGCAGTCGCGTTTGCTAACTTTTGTGTTTTTGAAATGTTTTCATTAACGTACAATAGTTCATATATAGTACCTATGCGATACCGGAAAACTACGGATATGGAAAATGTCGAGAAAAACGATACCAATTGCGTTAGCAACGCTTATTAATAATGATTATTATTATGTAGTAATAGCAGTCGCGTTTGTTAACTTTTGTGTTTTTGAAATGTTTTCATTAACGTACAATAGTTCATATATAGTACCTATGCGATACCGGAAAACTACGGATATGGAAAATGTCGAGAAAAACAAAGCCAAATGCGTCAGCAACGCTTATTAATAATGATTATTATAATGTAGTAATAGCAGTCGCGTTTGCTAACTTTTGTGTTTTTGAAATGTTTTCATTAACGTACAATAGTTCATATATAGTACCTATGCGATACCGGAAAACTACGGATATGGAAAATGTCGAGAAAAACGATACCAATAGCGTCAGCAACGCTTATTAATAATGATTATTATAATGTAGTAATAGCAGTCGCGTTTGCTAACTTTTGTGTTTTTGAAATGTTTTCATTAACGTACAATAGTTCATATATAGTACCTATGCGATACCGGAAAACTACGGATATGGAAAATGTCGAGAAAAACGATACCAATTGCGTCAGCAACGCTTATTAATAATGATTATTATAATGTAGTAATAGCAGTCGCGTTTGCTAACTTTTGTGTTTTTGAAATGTTTTCATTAACGTACAATAGTTCATATATAGTACCTATGCGATACCGGAAAACTACGGCAATGGAAAATGTCGAGAAAAACGATACCAATTGCGTCAGCAACGCTTATTAATAATGATTATTATAATGTAGTAATAGCAGTCGCGTTTGCTAACTTTTGTGTTTTTGAAATGTTTTCATTAACGTACAATAGTTCATATATAGTACCTATGCGATACCGGAAAACTACGGATATGGAAAATGTCGAGAAAAACGATACCAATTGCGTCAGCAACGCTTATTAATAATGATTATTATAATGTAGTAATAGCAGTCGCGTTTGCTAACTTTTGTGTTTTTGAAATGTTTTCATTAACGTACAATAGTTCATATATAGTACCTATGCGATACCGGAAAACTACGGCAATGGAAAATGTCGAGAAAAACGAAACCAATTGCGTCAGCAACGCTTATTAATAATGATTATTATAATGTAGTAATAGCAGTCGCGTTTGCTAACTTTTGTGTTTTTGAAATGTTTTCATTAACGTACAATAGTTCATATATAGTACCTATGCGATACCGGAAAACTACGGATATGGAAAATGTCGAGAAAAACGATACCAATTGCGTCAGCAACGCTTATTAATAATGATTATTATAATGTAGTAATAGCAGTCGCGTTTGCTAACTTTTGTGTTTTTGAAATGTTTTCATTAACGTACAATAGTTCATATATAGTACCTATGCGATACCGGAAAACTACGGATATGGAAAATGTCGAGAAAAACGATACCAATTGCGTCAGCAACGCTTATTAATAATGATTATTATAATGTAGTAATAGCAGTCGCGTTTGCTAACTTTTGTGTTTTTGAAATGTTTTCATTAACGTACAATAGTTCATATATAGTACCTATGCGATACCGGAAAACTACGGATATGGAAAATGTCGAGAAAAACGATACCAATTGCGTCAGCAACGCTTATTAATAATGATTATTATAATGTAGTAATAGCAGTCGCGTTTGCTAACTTTTGTGTTTTTGAAATGTTTTCATTAACGTACAATAGTTCATATATAGTACCTATGCGATACCGGAAAACTACGGATATGGAAAATGTCGAGAAAAACGATACCAATTGCGTCAGCAACGCTTATTAATAATGATTATTATAATGTAGTAATAGCAGTCGCGTTTGCTAACTTTTGTGTTTTTGAAATGTTTTCATTAACGTACAATAGTTCATATATAGTACCTATGCGATACCGGAAAACTACGGATATGGAAAATGTCGAGAAAAACGATACCAATTGCGTCAGCAACGCTTATTAATAATGATTATTATAATGTAGTAATAGCAGTCGCGTTTGCTAACTTTTGTGTTTTTGAAATGTTTTCATTAACGTACAATAGTTCATATATAGTACCTATGCGATACCGGAAAACTACGGATATGGAAAATGTCGAGAAAAACGATACCAATTGCGTCAGCAACGCTTATTAATAATGATTATTATAATGTAGTAATAGCAGTCGCGTTTGCTAACTTTTGTGTTTTTGAAATGTTTTCATTAACGTACAATAGTTCATATATAGTACCTATGCGATACCGGAAAACTACGGATATGGAAAATGTCGAGAAAAACGATACCAATTGCGTCAGCAACGCTTATTAATAATGATTATTATAATGTAGTAATAGCAGTCGCGTTTGCTAACTTTTGTGTTTTTGAAATGTTTTCATTAACGTACAATAGTTCATATATAGTACCTATGCGATACCGGAAAACTACGGATATGGAAAATGTCGAGAAAAACGATACCAATTGCGTCAGCAACGCTTATTAATAATGATTATTATAATGTAGTAATAGCAGTCGCGTTTGCTAACTTTTGTGTTTTTGAAATGTTTTCATTAACGTACAATAGTTCATATATAGTACCTATGCGATACCGGAAAACTACGGATATGGAAAATGTCGAGAAAAACGATACCAATTGCGTCAGCAACGCTTATTAATAATGATTATTATAATGTAGTAATAGCAGTCGCGTTTGCTAACTTTTGTGTTTTTGAAATGTTTTCATTAACGTACAATAGTTCATATATAGTACCTATGCGATACCGGAAAACTACGGATATGGAAAATGTCGAGAAAAACGATACCAATTGCGTCAGCAACGCTTATTAATAATGATTATTATAATGTAGTAATAGCAGTCGCGTTTGCTAACTTTTGTGTTTTTGAAATGTTTTCATTAACGTACAATAGTTCATATATAGTACCTATGCGATACCGGAAAACTACGGATATGGAAAATGTCGAGAAAAACGATACCAATTGCGTCAGCAACGCTTATTAATAATGATTATTATAATGTAGTAATAGCAGTCGCGTTTGCTAACTTTTGTGTTTTTGAAATGTTTTCATTAACGTACAATAGTTCATATATAGTACCTATGCGATACCGGAAAACTACGGATATGGAAAATGTCGAGAAAAACGATACCAATTGCGTCAGCAACGCTTATTAATAATGATTATTATAATGTAGTAATAGCAGTCGCGTTTGCTAACTTTTGTGTTTTTGAAATGTTTTCATTAACGTACAATAGTTCATATATAGTACCTATGCGATACCGGAAAACTACGGATATGGAAAATGTCGAGAAAAACGATACCAATTGCGTCAGCAACGCTTATTAATAATGATTATTATAATGTAGTAATAGCAGTCGCGTTTGCTAACTTTTGTGTTTTTGAAATGTTTTCATTAACGTACAATAGTTCATATATAGTACCTATGCGATACCGGAAAACTACGGATATGGAAAATGTCGAGAAAAACGATACCAATTGCGTCAGCAACGCTTATTAATAATGATTATTATAATGTAGTAATAGCAGTCGCGTTTGCTAACTTTTGTGTTTTTGAAATGTTTTCATTAACGTACAATAGTTCATATATAGTACCTATGCGATACCGGAAAACTACGGATATGGAAAATGTCGAGAAAAACGATACCAATTGCGTCAGCAACGCTTATTAATAATGATTATTATAATGTAGTAATAGCAGTCGCGTTTGCTAACTTTTGTGTTTTTGAAATGTTTTCATTAACGTACAATAGTTCATATATAGTACCTATGCGATACCGGAAAACTACGGATATGGAAAATGTCGAGAAAAACGATACCAATTGCGTCAGCAACGCTTATTAATAATGATTATTATAATGTAGTAATAGCAGTCGCGTTTGCTAACTTTTGTGTTTTTGAAATGTTTTCATTAACGTACAATAGTTCATATATAGTACCTATGCGATACCGGAAAACTACGGCAATGGAAAATGTCGAGAAAAACGAAACCAATTGCGTCAGCAACGCTTATTAATAATGATTATTATAATGTAGTAATAGCAGTCGCGTTTGCTAACTTTTGTGTTTTTGAAATGTTTTCATTAACGTACAATAGTTCATATATAGTACCTATGCGATACCGGAAAACTACGGATATGGAAAATGTCGAGAAAAACGATACCAATTGCGTCAGCAACGCTTATTAATAATGATTATTATAATGTAGTAATAGCAGTCGCGTTTGCTAACTTTTGTGTTTTTGAAATGTTTTCATTAACGTACAATAGTTCATATATAGTACCTATGCGATACCGGAAAACTACGGATATGGAAAATGTCGAGAAAAACGATACCAATTGCGTCAGCAACGCTTATTAATAATGATTATTATAATGTAGTAATAGCAGTCGCGTTTGCTAACTTTTGTGTTTTTGAAATGTTTTCATTAACGTACAATAGTTCATATATAGTACCTATGCGATACCGGAAAACTACGGATATGGAAAATGTCGAGAAAAACGATACCAATTGCGTCAGCAACGCTTATTAATAATGATTATTATAATGTAGTAATAGCAGTCGCGTTTGCTAACTTTTGTGTTTTTGAAATGTTTTCATTAACGTACAATAGTTCATATATAGTACCTATGCGATACCGGAAAACTACGGATATGGAAAATGTCGAGAAAAACGATACCAATTGCGTCAGCAACGCTTATTAATAATGATTATTATAATGTAGTAATAGCAGTCGCGTTTGCTAACTTTTGTGTTTTTGAAATGTTTTCATTAACGTACAATAGTTCATATATAGTACCTATGCGATACCGGAAAACTACGGATATGGAAAATGTCGAGAAAAACGATACCAATTGCGTCAGCAACGCTTATTAATAATGATTATTATAATGTAGTAATAGCAGTCGCGTTTGCTAACTTTTGTGTTTTTGAAATGTTTTCATTAACGTACAATAGTTCATATATAGTACCTATGCGATACCGGAAAACTACGGATATGGAAAATGTCGAGAAAAACGATACCAATTGCGTCAGCAACGCTTATTAATAATGATTATTATAATGTAGTAATAGCAGTCGCGTTTGCTAACTTTTGTGTTTTTGAAATGTTTTCATTAACGTACAATAGTTCATATATAGTACCTATGCGATACCGGAAAACTACGGATATGGAAAATGTCGAGAAAAACGATACCAATTGCGTCAGCAACGCTTATTAATAATGATTATTATAATGTAGTAATAGCAGTCGCGTTTGCTAACTTTTGTGTTTTTGAAATGTTTTCATTAACGTACAATAGTTCATATATAGTACCTATGCGATACCGGAAAACTACGGATATGGAAAATGTCGAGAAAAACGATACCAATTGCGTCAGCAACGCTTATTAATAATGATTATTATAATGTAGTAATAGCAGTCGCGTTTGCTAACTTTTGTGTTTTTGAAATGTTTTCATTAACGTACAATAGTTCATATATAGTACCTATGCGATACCGGAAAACTACGGATATGGAAAATGTCGAGAAAAACGATACCAATTGCGTCAGCAACGCTTATTAATAATGATTATTATAATGTAGTAATAGCAGTCGCGTTTGCTAACTTTTGTGTTTTTGAAATGTTTTCATTAACGTACAATAGTTCATATATAGTACCTATGCGATACCGGAAAACTACGGATATGGAAAATGTCGAGAAAAACGATACCAATTGCGTCAGCAACGCTTATTAATAATGATTATTATAATGTAGTAATAGCAGTCGCGTTTGCTAACTTTTGTGTTTTTGAAATGTTTTCATTAACGTACAATAGTTCATATATAGTACCTATGCGATACCGGAAAACTACGGCAATGGAAAATGTCGAGAAAAACGAAACCAATTGCGTCAGCAACGCTTATTAATAATGATTATTATAATGTAGTAATAGCAGTCGCGTTTGCTAACTTTTGTGTTTTTGAAATGTTTTCATTAACGTACAATAGTTCATATATAGTACCTATGCGATACCGGAAAACTACGGATATGGAAAATGTCGAGAAAAACGATACCAATTGCGTCAGCAACGCTTATTAATAATGATTATTATAATGTAGTAATAGCAGTCGCGTTTGCTAACTTTTGTGTTTTTGAAATGTTTTCATTAACGTACAATAGTTCATATATAGTACCTATGCGATACCGGAAAACTACGGATATGGAAAATGTCGAGAAAAACGATACCAATTGCGTCAGCAACGCTTATTAATAATGATTATTATAATGTAGTAATAGCAGTCGCGTTTGCTAACTTTTGTGTTTTTGAAATGTTTTCATTAACGTACAATAGTTCATATATAGTACCTATGCGATACCGGAAAACTACGGATATGGAAAATGTCGAGAAAACGATCCCAATTGCGTCAGCAACGCTTATTAATAATGATTATTATAATGTAGTAATAGCAGTCGCGTTTGCTAACTTTTGTGTTTTTGAAATGTTTTCATTAACGTACAATAGTTCATATATAGTACCTATGCGATACCGGAAAACTACGGATATGGAAAATGTCGAGAAAAACGATACCAATTGCGTCAGCAACGCTTATTAATAATGATTATTATAATGTAGTAATAGCAGTCGCGTTTGCTAACTTTTGTGTTTTTGAAATGTTTTCATTAACGTACAATAGTTCATATATAGTACCTATGCGATACCGGAAAACTACGGATATGGAAAATGTCGAGAAAAACGATACCAATTGCGTCAGCAACGCTTATTAATAATGATTATTATAATGTAGTAATAGCAGTCGCGTTTGCTAACTTTTGTGTTTTTGAAATGTTTTCATTAACGTACAATAGTTCATATATAGTACCTATGCGATACCGGAAAACTACGGCAATGGAAAATGTCGAGAAAAACGAAACCAATTGCGTCAGCAACGCTTATTAATAATGATTATTATAATGTAGTAATAGCAGTCGCGTTTGCTAACTTTTGTGTTTTTGAAATGTTTTCATTAACGTACAATAGTTCATATATAGTACCTATGCGATACCGGAAAACTACGGATATGGAAAATGTCGAGAAAACGATACCAATTGCGTCAGCAACGCTTATTAATAATGATTATTATAATGTAGTAATAGCAGTCGCGTTTGCTAACTTTTGTGTTTTTGAAATGTTTTCATTAACGTACAATAGTTCATATATAGTACCTATGCGATACCGGAAAACTACGGCAATGGAAAATGTCGAGAAAAACGAAACCAATTGCGTCAGCAACGCTTATTAATAATGATTATTATAATGTAGTAATAGCAGTCGCGTTTGCTAACTTTTGTGTTTTTGAAATGTTTTCATTAACGTACAATAGTTCATATATAGTACCTATGCGATACCGGAAAACTACGGATATGGAAAATGTCGAGAAAAACGATACCAATTGCGTCAGCAACGCTTATTAATAATGATTATTATAATGTAGTAATAGCAGTCGCGTTTGCTAACTTTTGTGTTTTTGAAATGTTTTCATTAACGTACAATAGTTCATATATAGTACCTATGCGATACCGGAAAACTACGGATATGGAAAATGTCGAGAAAAACGATACCAATTGCGTCAGCAACGCTTATTAATAATGATTATTATAATGTAGTAATAGCAGTCGCGTTTGCTAACTTTTGTGTTTTTGAAATGTTTTCATTAACGTACAATAGTTCATATATAGTACCTATGCGATACCGGAAAACTACGGATATGGAAAATGTCGAGAAAAACGATACCAATTGCGTCAGCAACGCTTATTAATAATGATTATTATAATGTAGTAATAGCAGTCGCGTTTGCTAACTTTTGTGTTTTTGAAATGTTTTCATTAACGTACAATAGTTCATATATAGTACCTATGCGATACCGGAAAACTACGGCAATGGAAAATGTCGAGAAAAACGATACCAATTGCGTCAGCAACGCTTATTAATAATGATTATTATAATGTAGTAATAGCAGTCGCGTTTGCTAACTTTTGTGTTTTTGAAATGTTTTCATTAACGTACAATAGTTCATATATAGTACCTATGCGATACCGGAAAACTACGGATATGGAAAATGTCGAGAAAAACGATACCAATTGCGTCAGCAACGCTTATTAATAATGATTATTATAATGTAGTAATAGCAGTCGCGTTTGCTAACTTTTGTGTTTTTGAAATGTTTTCATTAACGTACAATAGTTCATATATAGTACCTATGCGATACCGGAAAACTACGGATATGGAAAATGTCGAGAAAACGATACCAATTGCGTCAGCAACGCTTATTAATAATGATTATTATAATGTAGTAATAGCAGTCGCGTTTGCTAACTTTTGTGTTTTTGAAATGTTTTCATTAACGTACAATAGTTCATATATAGTACCTATGCGATACCGGAAAACTACGGATATGGAAAATGTCGAGAAAAACGATACCAATTGCGTCAGCAACGCTTATTAATAATGATTATTATAATGTAGTAATAGCAGTCGCGTTTGCTAACTTTTGTGTTTTTGAAATGTTTTCATTAACGTACAATAGTTCATATATAGTACCTATGCGATACCGGAAAACTACGGATATGGAAAATGTCGAGAAAAACGATACCAATTGCGTCAGCAACGCTTATTAATAATGATTATTATAATGTAGTAATAGCAGTCGCGTTTGCTAACTTTTGTGTTTTTGAAATGTTTTCATTAACGTACAATAGTTCATATATAGTACCTATGCGATACCGGAAAACTACGGATATGGAAAATGTCGAGAAAAACGATACCAATTGCGTCAGCAACGCTTATTAATAATGATTATTATAATGTAGTAATAGCAGTCGCGTTTGCTAACTTTTGTGTTTTTGAAATGTTTTCATTAACGTACAATAGTTCATATATAGTACCTATGCGATACCGGAAAACTACGGATATGGAAAATGTCGAGAAAAACGATACCAATTGCGTCAGCAACGCTTATTAATAATGATTATTATAATGTAGTAATAGCAGTCGCGTTTGCTAACTTTTGTGTTTTTGAAATGTTTTCATTAACGTACAATAGTTCATATATAGTACCTATGCGATACCGGAAAACTACGGATATGGAAAATGTCGAGAAAAACGATACCAATTGCGTCAGCAACGCTTATTAATAATGATTATTATAATGTAGTAATAGCAGTCGCGTTTGCTAACTTTTGTGTTTTTGAAATGTTTTCATTAACGTACAATAGTTCATATATAGTACCTATGCGATACCGGAAAACTACGGATATGGAAAATGTCGAGAAAAACGATACCAATTGCGTCAGCAACGCTTATTAATAATGATTATTATAATGTAGTAATAGCAGTCGCGTTTGCTAACTTTTGTGTTTTTGAAATGTTTTCATTAACGTACAATAGTTCATATATAGTACCTATGCGATACCGGAAAACTACGGATATGGAAAATGTCGAGAAAAACGATACCAATTGCGTCAGCAACGCTTATTAATAATGATTATTATAATGTAGTAATAGCAGTCGCGTTTGCTAACTTTTGTGTTTTTGAAATGTTTTCATTAACGTACAATAGTTCATATATAGTACCTATGCGATACCGGAAAACTACGGATATGGAAAATGTCGAGAAAAACGATACCAATTGCGTCAGCAACGCTTATTAATAATGATTATTATAATGTAGTAATAGCAGTCGCGTTTGCTAACTTTTGTGTTTTTGAAATGTTTTCATTAACGTACAATAGTTCATATATAGTACCTATGCGATACCGGAAAACTACGGATATGGAAAATGTCGAGAAAAACGATACCAATTGCGTCAGCAACGCTTATTAATAATGATTATTATAATGTAGTAATAGCAGTCGCGTTTGCTAACTTTTGTGTTTTTGAAATGTTTTCATTAACGTACAATAGTTCATATATAGTACCTATGCGATACCGGAAAACTACGGATATGGAAAATGTCGAGAAAAACGATACCAATTGCGTCAGCAACGCTTATTAATAATGATTATTATAATGTAGTAATAGCAGTCGCGTTTGCTAACTTTTTGTGTTTTTGAAATGTTTTCATTAACGTACAATAGTTCATATATAGTACCTATGCGATACCGGAAAACTACGGATATGGAAAATGTCGAGAAAAACGATACCAATTGCGTCAGCAACGCTTATTAATAATGATTATTATAATGTAGTAATAGCAGTCGCGTTTGCTAACTTTTGTGTTTTTGAAATGTTTTCATTAACGTACAATAGTTCATATATAGTACCTATGCGATACCGGAAAACTACGGATATGGAAAATGTCGAGAAAAACGATACCAATTGCGTCAGCAACGCTTATTAATAATGATTATTATAATGTAGTAATAGCAGTCGCGTTTGCTAACTTTTGTGTTTTTGAAATGTTTTCATTAACGTACAATAGTTCATATATAGTACCTATGCGATACCGGAAAACTACGGATATGGAAAATGTCGAGAAAAACGATACCAATTGCGTCAGCAACGCTTATTAATAATGATTATTATAATGTAGTAATAGCAGTCGCGTTTGCTAACTTTTGTGTTTTGAAATGTTTTCATTAACGTACAATAGTTCATATATAGTACCTATGCGATACCGGAAAACTACGGATATGGAAAATGTCGAGAAAAACGATACCAATTGCGTCAGCAACGCTTATTAATAATGATTATTATAATGTAGTAATAGCAGTCGCGTTTGCTAACTTTTGTGTTTTTGAAATGTTTTCATTAACGTACAATAGTTCATATATAGTACCTATGCGATACCGGAAAACTACGGATATGGAAAATGTCGAGAAAAACGATACCAATTGCGTCAGCAACGCTTATTAATAATGATTATTATAATGTAGTAATAGCAGTCGCGTTTGCTAACTTTTGTGTTTTTGAAATGTTTTCATTAACGTACAATAGTTCATATATAGTACCTATGCGATACCGGAAAACTACGGATATGGAAAATGTCGAGAAAAACGATACCAATTGCGTCAGCAACGCTTATTAATAATGATTATTATAATGTAGTAATAGCAGTCGCGTTTGCTAACTTTTGTGTTTTTGAAATGTTTTCATTAACGTACAATAGTTCATATATAGTACCTATGCGATACCGGAAAACTACGGATATGGAAAATGTCGAAAAAAAACGATACCAATTGCGTCAGCAACGCTTATTAATAATGATTATTATAATGTAGTAATAGCAGTCGCGTTTGCTAACTTTTGTGTTTTTGAAATGTTTTCATTAACGTACAATAGTTCATATATAGTACCTATGCGATACCGGAAAACTACGGATATGGAAAATGTCGAGAAAAACGATACCAATTGCGTCAGCAACGCTTATTAATAATGATTATTATAATGTAGTAATAGCAGTCGCGTTTGCTAACTTTTGTGTTTTTGAAATGTTTTCATTAACGTACAATAGTTCATATATAGTACCTATGCGATACCGGAAAACTACGGATATGGAAAATGTCGAGAAAAACGATACCAATTGCGTCAGCAACGCTTATTAATAATGATTATTATAATGTAGTAATAGCAGTCGCGTTTGCTAACTTTTGTGTTTTTGAAATGTTTTCATTAACGTACAATAGTTCATATATAGTACCTATGCGATACCGGAAAACTACGGATATGGAAAATGTCGAGAAAAACGATACCAATTGCGTCAGCAACGCTTATTAATAATGATTATTATAATGTAGTAATAGCAGTCGCGTTTGCTAACTTTTGTGTTTTTGAAATGTTTTCATTAACGTACAATAGTTCATATATAGTACCTATGCGATACCGGAAAACTACGGATATGGAAAATGTCGAGAAAAACGATACCAATTGCGTCAGCAACGCTTATTAATAATGATTATTATAATGTAGTAATAGCAGTCGCGTTTGCTAACTTTTGTGTTTTTGAAATGTTTTCATTAACGTACAATAGTTCATATATAGTACCTATGCGATACCGGAAAACTACGGATATGGAAAATGTCGAGAAAAACGATACCAATTGCGTCAGCAACGCTTATTAATAATGATTATTATAATGTAGTAATAGCAGTCGCGTTTGCTAACTTTTGTGTTTTTGAAATGTTTTCATTAACGTACAATAGTTCATATATAGTACCTATGCGATACCGGAAAACTACGGATATGGAAAATGTCGAGAAAAACGATACCAATTGCGTCAGCAACGCTTATTAATAATGATTATTATAATGTAGTAATAGCAGTCGCGTTTGCTAACTTTTGTGTTTTTGAAATGTTTTCATTAACGTACAATAGTTCATATATAGTACCTATGCGATACCGGAAAACTACGGATATGGAAAATGTCGAGAAAAACGATACCAATTGCGTCAGCAACGCTTATTAATAATGATTATTATAATGTAGTAATAGCAGTCGCGTTTGCTAACTTTTGTGTTTTTGAAATGTTTTCATTAACGTACAATAGTTCATATATAGTACCTATGCGATACCGGAAAACTACGGATATGGAAAATGTCGAGAAAAACGATACCAATTGCGTCAGCAACGCTTATTAATAATGATTATTATAATGTAGTAATAGCAGTCGCGTTTGCTAACTTTTGTGTTTTTGAAATGTTTTCATTAACGTACAATAGTTCATATATAGTACCTATGCGATACCGGAAAACTACGGATATGGAAAATGTCGAGAAAACGATACCAATTGCGTCAGCAACGCTTATTAATAATGATTATTATAATGTAGTAATAGCAGTCGCGTTTGCTAACTTTGTGTTTTTGAAATGTTTTCATTAACGTACAATAGTTCATATATAGTACCTATGCGATACCGGAAAACTACGGATATGGAAAATGTCGAGAAAACTATACCAATTGCGTCAGCAACGCTTATTAATAATGATTATTATAATGTAGTAATAGCAGTCGCGTTTGCTAACTTTTGTGTTTTTGAAATGTTTTCATTAACGTACAATAGTTCATATATAGTACCTATGCGATACCGGAAAACTACGGATATGGAAAATGTCGAGAAAAACGATACCAATTGCGTCAGCAACGCTTATTAATAATGATTATTATAATGTAGTAATAGCAGTCGCGTTTGCTAACTTTTGTGTTTTTGAAATGTTTTCATTAACGTACAATAGTTCATATATAGTACCTATGCGATACCGGAAAACTACGGATATGGAAAATGTCGAGTAAAACTATACCAATTGCGTCAGCAACGCTTATTAATAATGATTATTATAATGTAGTAATAGCAGTCGCGTTTGCTAACTTTTGTGTTTTTGAAATGTTTTCATTAACGTACAATAGTTCATATATAGTACCTATGCGATACCGGAAAACTACGGATATGGAAAATGTCGAGAAAAACGATACCAATTGCGTCAGCAACGCTTATTAATAATAATTATTATAATGTAGTAATAGCAGTCGCGTTTGCTTACTTTTGTGTTTTTGAAATGTTTTCATTAACGTACAATAGTTCATATATAGTACCTATGCGATACCGGAAAACTACGGATATGGAAAATGTCGAGTAAAACTATACCAATTGCGTCAGCAACGCTTATTAATAATGATTATTATAATGTAGTAATAGCAGTCGCGTTTGCGGATTTTGTGTTTTTGAAATGTTTTCATTAACGTACAATAGTTCATATATAGTACCTATGCGATACCGGAAAACTACGGCAATGGAAAATGTCGAGAAAAACGAAACCAATTGCGTCAGCAACGCTTATTAATAATGATTATTATAATGTAGTAATAGCAGTCGCGTTTGCTAACTTTTGTGTTTTTGAAATGTTTTCATTAACGTACAATAGTTCATATATAGTACCTATGCGATACCGGAAAACTACGGATATGGAAAATGTCGAGAAAAACGATACCAATTGCGTCAGCAATGCTAATTAATAATGATTATTATAATGTAGTAATAGCAGTCGCGTTTGCTAACTTTTGTGTTTTTGAAATGTTTTCATTAACGTACAATAGTTCATATATAGTACCTATGCGATACCGGAAAACTACGGATATGGAAAATGTCGAGAAAAACGATACCAATTGCGTCAGCAACGCTTATTAATAATGATTATTATAATGTAGTAATAGCAGTCGCGTTTGCTAACTTTTGTGTTTTTGAAATGTTTTCATTAACGTACAATAGTTCATATATAGTACCTATGCGATACCGGAAAACTACGGATATGGAAAATGTCGAGAAAAACGATACCAATTGCGTCAGCAACGCTTATTAATAATGATTATTATAATGTAGTAATAGCAGTCGCGTTTGCTAATTTTTGTGTTTTTGAAATGTTTTCATTAACGTACAATAGTTCATATATAGTACCTATGCGATACCGGAAAACTACGGATATGGAAAATGTCAAGAAAATGATACCAATTGCGTCAGCAATGCTTATTTATAATGATTATTATAATGTAGTAATAGCAGTCGCGTTTGCTAACTTTTGTGTTTTTGAAATGTTTTCATTAACGTACAATAGTTCATATATAGTACCTATGCGATACCGGAAAACTACGGATATGGAAAATGTCGAGAAAAACGATACCAATTGCGTCAGCAACGCTTATTAATAATGATTATTATAATGTAGTAATAGCAGTCGCGTTTGCTAACTTTTGTGTTTTTGAAATGTTTTCATTAACGTACAATAGTTCATATATAGTACCTATGCGATACCGGAAAACTACGGATATGGAAAATGTCGAGAAAAACGATACCAATTGCGTCAGCAACGCTTATTAATAATGATTATTATAATGTAGTAATAGCAGTCGCGTTTGCTAACTTTTGTGTTTTTGAAATGTTTTCATTAACGTACAATAGTTCATATATAGTACCTATGCGATACCGGAAAACTACGGATATGGAAAATGTCGAGAAAAACGATACCAATTGCGTCAGCAACGCTTATTAATAATGATTATTATAATGTAGTAATAGCAGTCGCGTTTGCTAACTTTTGTGTTTTTGAAATGTTTTCATTAACGTACAATAGTTCATATATAGTACCTATGCGATACCGGAAAACTACGGATATGGAAAATGTCGAGAAAAACGATACCAATTGCGTCAGCAACGCTTATTAATAATGATTATTATAATGTAGTAATAGCAGTCGCGTTTGCTAACTTTTGTGTTTTTGAAATGTTTTCATTAACGTACAATAGTTCATATATAGTACCTATGCGATACCGGAAAACTACGGATATGGAAAATGTCGAGAAAAACGATACCAATTGCGTCAGCAACGCTTATTAATAATGATTATTATAATGTAGTAATAGCAGTCGCGTTTGCTAACTTTTGTGTTTTTGAAATGTTTTCATTAACGTACAATAGTTCATATATAGTACCTATGCGATACCGGAAAACTACGGATATGGAAAATGTCGAGAAAAACGATACCAATTGCGTCAGCAACGCTTATTAATAATGATTATTATAATGTAGTAATAGCAGTCGCGTTTGCTAACTTTTGTGTTTTTGAAATGTTTTCATTAACGTACAATAGTTCATATATAGTACCTATGCGATACCGGAAAACTACGGATATGGAAAATGTCGAGAAAAACGATACCAATTGCGTCAGCAACGCTTATTAATAATGATTATTATAATGTAGTAATAGCAGTCGCGTTTGCTAACTTTTGTGTTTTTGAAATGTTTTCATTAACGTACAATAGTTCATATATAGTACCTATGCGATACCGGAAAACTACGGATATGGAAAATGTCGAGAAAAACGATACCAATTGCGTCAGCAACGCTTATTAATAATGATTATTATAATGTAGTAATAGCAGTCGCGTTTGCTAACTTTTGTGTTTTTGAAATGTTTTCATTAACGTACAATAGTTCATATATAGTACCTATGCGATACCGGAAAACTACGGATATGGAAAATGTCGAGAAAAACGATACCAATTGCGTCAGCAACGCTTATTAATAATGATTATTATAATGTAGTAATAGCAGTCGCGTTTGCTAACTTTTGTGTTTTTGAAATGTTTTCATTAACGTACAATAGTTCATATATAGTACCTATGCGATACCGGAAAACTACGGATATGGAAAATGTCGAGAAAAACGATACCAATTGCGTCAGCAACGCTTATTAATAATGATTATTATAATGTAGTAATAGCAGTCGCGTTTGCTAACTTTTGTGTTTTTGAAATGTTTTCATTAACGTACAATAGTTCATATATAGTACCTATGCGATACCGGAAAACTACGGATATGGAAAATGTCGAGAAAAACGATACCAATTGCGTCAGCAACGCTTATTAATAATGATTATTATAATGTAGTAATAGCAGTCGCGTTTGCTAACTTTTGTGTTTTTGAAATGTTTTCATTAACGTACAATAGTTCATATATAGTACCTATGCGATACCGGAAAACTACGGATATGGAAAATGTCGAGAAAAACGATACCAATTGCGTCAGCAACGCTTATTAATAATGATTATTATAATGTAGTAATAGCAGTCGCGTTTGCTAACTTTTGTGTTTTTGAAATGTTTTCATTAACGTACAATAGTTCATATATAGTACCTATGCGATACCGGAAAACTACGGATATGGAAAATGTCGAGAAAAACGATACCAATTGCGTCAGCAACGCTTATTAATAATGATTATTATAATGTAGTAATAGCAGTCGCGTTTGCTAACTTTTGTGTTTTTGAAATGTTTTCATTAACGTACAATAGTTCATATATAGTACCTATGCGATACCGGAAAACTACGGATATGGAAAATGTCGAGAAAAACGATACCAATTGCGTCAGCAACGCTTATTAATAATGATTATTATAATGTAGTAATAGCAGTCGCGTTTGCTAACTTTTGTGTTTTTGAAATGTTTTCATTAACGTACAATAGTTCATATATAGTACCTATGCGATACCGGAAAACTACGGATATGGAAAATGTCGAGAAAAACGATACCAATTGCGTCAGCAACGCTTATTAATAATGATTATTATAATGTAGTAATAGCAGTCGCGTTTGCTAACTTTTGTGTTTTTGAAATGTTTTCATTAACGTACAATAGTTCATATATAGTACCTATGCGATACCGGAAAACTACGGATATGGAAAATGTCGAGAAAAACGATACCAATTGCGTCAGCAACGCTTATTAATAATGATTATTATAATGTAGTAATAGCAGTCGCGTTTGCTAACTTTTGTGTTTTTGAAATGTTTTCATTAACGTACAATAGTTCATATATAGTACCTATGCGATACCGGAAAACTACGGATATGGAAAATGTCGAGAAAAACGATACCAATTGCGTCAGCAACGCTTATTAATAATGATTATTATAATGTAGTAATAGCAGTCGCGTTTGCTAACTTTTGTGTTTTTGAAATGTTTTCATTAACGTACAATAGTTCATATATAGTACCTATGCGATACCGGAAAACTACGGATATGGAAAATGTCGAGAAAAACGATACCAATTGCGTCAGCAACGCTTATTAATAATGATTATTATAATGTAGTAATAGCAGTCGCGTTTGCTAACTTTTGTGTTTTTGAAATGTTTTCATTAACGTACAATAGTTCATATATAGTACCTATGCGATACCGGAAAACTACGGATATGGAAAATGTCGAGAAAAACGATACCAATTGCGTCAGCAACGCTTATTAATAATGATTATTATAATGTAGTAATAGCAGTCGCGTTTGCTAACTTTTGTGTTTTTGAAATGTTTTCATTAACGTACAATAGTTCATATATAGTACCTATGCGATACCGGAAAACTACGGATATGGAAAATGTCGAGAAAAACGATACCAATTGCGTCAGCAACGCTTATTAATAATGATTATTATAATGTAGTAATAGCAGTCGCGTTTGCTAACTTTTGTGTTTTTGAAATGTTTTCATTAACGTACAATAGTTCATATATAGTACCTATGCGATACCGGAAAACTACGGATATGGAAAATGTCGAGAAAAACGATACCAATTGCGTCAGCAACGCTTATTAATAATGATTATTATAATGTAGTAATAGCAGTCGCGTTTGCTAACTTTTGTGTTTTTGAAATGTTTTCATTAACGTACAATAGTTCATATATAGTACCTATGCGATACCGGAAAACTACGGATATGGAAAATGTCGAGAAAAACGATACCAATTGCGTCAGCAACGCTTATTAATAATGATTATTATAATGTAGTAATAGCAGTCGCGTTTGCTAACTTTTGTGTTTTTGAAATGTTTTCATTAACGTACAATAGTTCATATATAGTACCTATGCGATACCGGAAAACTACGGATATGGAAAATGTCGAGAAAAACGATACCAATTGCGTCAGCAACGCTTATTAATAATGATTATTATAATGTAGTAATAGCAGTCGCGTTTGCTAACTTTTGTGTTTTTGAAATGTTTTCATTAACGTACAATAGTTCATATATAGTACCTATGCGATACCGGAAAACTACGGATATGGAAAATGTCGAGAAAAACGATACCAATTGCGTCAGCAACGCTTATTAATAATGATTATTATAATGTAGTAATAGCAGTCGCGTTTGCTAACTTTTGTGTTTTTGAAATGTTTTCATTAACGTACAATAGTTCATATATAGTACCTATGCGATACCGGAAAACTACGGATATGGAAAATGTCGAGAAAAACGATACCAATTGCGTCAGCAACGCTTATTAATAATGATTATTATAATGTAGTAATAGCAGTCGCGTTTGCTAACTTTTGTGTTTTTGAAATGTTTTCATTAACGTACAATAGTTCATATATAGTACCTATGCGATACCGGAAAACTACGGATATGGAAAATGTCGAGAAAAACGATACCAATTGCGTCAGCAACGCTTATTAATAATGATTATTATAATGTAGTAATAGCAGTCGCGTTTGCTAACTTTTGTGTTTTTGAAATGTTTTCATTAACGTACAATAGTTCATATATAGTACCTATGCGATACCGGAAAACTACGGATATGGAAAATGTCGAGAAAAACGATACCAATTGCGTCAGCAACGCTTATTAATAATGATTATTATAATGTAGTAATAGCAGTCGCGTTTGCTAACTTTTGTGTTTTTGAAATGTTTTCATTAACGTACAATAGTTCATATATAGTACCTATGCGATACCGGAAAACTACGGATATGGAAAATGTCGAGAAAAACGATACCAATTGCGTCAGCAACGCTTATTAATAATGATTATTATAATGTAGTAATAGCAGTCGCGTTTGCTAACTTTTGTGTTTTTGAAATGTTTTCATTAACGTACAATAGTTCATATATAGTACCTATGCGATACCGGAAAACTACGGATATGGAAAATGTCGAGAAAAACGATACCAATTGCGTCAGCAACGCTTATTAATAATGATTATTATAATGTAGTAATAGCAGTCGCGTTTGCTAACTTTTGTGTTTTTGAAATGTTTTCATTAACGTACAATAGTTCATATATAGTACCTATGCGATACCGGAAAACTACGGATATGGAAAATGTCGAGAAAAACGATACCAATTGCGTCAGCAACGCTTATTAATAATGATTATTATAATGTAGTAATAGCAGTCGCGTTTGCTAACTTTTGTGTTTTTGAAATGTTTTCATTAACGTACAATAGTTCATATATAGTACCTATGCGATACCGGAAAACTACGGATATGGAAAATGTCGAGAAAAACGATACCAATTGCGTCAGCAACGCTTATTAATAATGATTATTATAATGTAGTAATAGCAGTCGCGTTTGCTAACTTTTGTGTTTTTGAAATGTTTTCATTAACGTACAATAGTTCATATATAGTACCTATGCGATACCGGAAAACTACGGATATGGAAAATGTCGAGAAAAACGATACCAATTGCGTCAGCAACGCTTATTAATAATGATTATTATAATGTAGTAATAGCAGTCGCGTTTGCTAACTTTTGTGTTTTTGAAATGTTTTCATTAACGTACAATAGTTCATATATAGTACCTATGCGATACCGGAAAACTACGGATATGGAAAATGTCGAGAAAAACGATACCAATTGCGTCAGCAACGCTTATTAATAATGATTATTATAATGTAGTAATAGCAGTCGCGTTTGCTAACTTTTGTGTTTTTGAAATGTTTTCATTAACGTACAATAGTTCATATATAGTACCTATGCGATACCGGAAAACTACGGATATGGAAAATGTCGAGAAAAACGATACCAATTGCGTCAGCAACGCTTATTAATAATGATTATTATAATGTAGTAATAGCAGTCGCGTTTGCTAACTTTTGTGTTTTTGAAATGTTTTCATTAACGTACAATAGTTCATATATAGTACCTATGCGATACCGGAAAACTACGGATATGGAAAATGTCGAGAAAAACGATACCAATTGCGTCAGCAACGCTTATTAATAATGATTATTATAATGTAGTAATAGCAGTCGCGTTTGCTAACTTTTGTGTTTTTGAAATGTTTTCATTAACGTACAATAGTTCATATATAGTACCTATGCGATACCGGAAAACTACGGATATGGAAAATGTCGAGAAAAACGATACCAATTGCGTCAGCAACGCTTATTAATAATGATTATTATAATGTAGTAATAGCAGTCGCGTTTGCTAACTTTTGTGTTTTTGAAATGTTTTCATTAACGTACAATAGTTCATATATAGTACCTATGCGATACCGGAAAACTACGGATATGGAAAATGTCGAGAAAAACGATACCAATTGCGTCAGCAACGCTTATTAATAATGATTATTATAATGTAGTAATAGCAGTCGCGTTTGCTAACTTTTGTGTTTTTGAAATGTTTTCATTAACGTACAATAGTTCATATATAGTACCTATGCGATACCGGAAAACTACGGATATGGAAAATGTCGAGAAAAACGATACCAATTGCGTCAGCAACGCTTATTAATAATGATTATTATAATGTAGTAATAGCAGTCGCGTTTGCTAACTTTTGTGTTTTTGAAATGTTTTCATTAACGTACAATAGTTCATATATAGTACCTATGCGATACCGGAAAACTACGGATATGGAAAATGTCGAGAAAAACGATACCAATTGCGTCAGCAACGCTTATTAATAATGATTATTATAATGTAGTAATAGCAGTCGCGTTTGCTAACTTTTGTGTTTTTGAAATGTTTTCATTAACGTACAATAGTTCATATATAGTACCTATGCGATACCGGAAAACTACGGATATGGAAAATGTCGAGAAAAACGATACCAATTGCGTCAGCAACGCTTATTAATAATGATTATTATAATGTAGTAATAGCAGTCGCGTTTGCTAACTTTTGTGTTTTTGAAATGTTTTCATTAACGTACAATAGTTCATATATAGTACCTATGCGATACCGGAAAACTACGGATATGGAAAATGTCGAGAAAAACGATACCAATTGCGTCAGCAACGCTTATTAATAATGATTATTATAATGTAGTAATAGCAGTCGCGTTTGCTAACTTTTGTGTTTTTGAAATGTTTTCATTAACGTACAATAGTTCATATATAGTACCTATGCGATACCGGAAAACTACGGATATGGAAAATGTCGAGAAAAACGATACCAATTGCGTCAGCAACGCTTATTAATAATGATTATTATAATGTAGTAATAGCAGTCGCGTTTGCTAACTTTTGTGTTTTTGAAATGTTTTCATTAACGTACAATAGTTCATATATAGTACCTATGCGATACCGGAAAACTACGGATATGGAAAATGTCGAGAAAAACGATACCAATTGCGTCAGCAACGCTTATTAATAATGATTATTATAATGTAGTAATAGCAGTCGCGTTTGCTAACTTTTGTGTTTTTGAAATGTTTTCATTAACGTACAATAGTTCATATATAGTACCTATGCGATACCGGAAAACTACGGATATGGAAAATGTCGAGAAAAACGATACCAATTGCGTCAGCAACGCTTATTAATAATGATTATTATAATGTAGTAATAGCAGTCGCGTTTGCTAACTTTTGTGTTTTTGAAATGTTTTCATTAACGTACAATAGTTCATATATAGTACCTATGCGATACCGGAAAACTACGGATATGGAAAATGTCGAGAAAAACGATACCAATTGCGTCAGCAACGCTTATTAATAATGATTATTATAATGTAGTAATAGCAGTCGCGTTTGCTAACTTTTGTGTTTTTGAAATGTTTTCATTAACGTACAATAGTTCATATATAGTACCTATGCGATACCGGAAAACTACGGATATGGAAAATGTCGAGAAAAACGATACCAATTGCGTCAGCAACGCTTATTAATAATGATTATTATAATGTAGTAATAGCAGTCGCGTTTGCTAACTTTTGTGTTTTTGAAATGTTTTCATTAACGTACAATAGTTCATATATAGTACCTATGCGATACCGGAAAACTACGGATATGGAAAATGTCGAGAAAAACGATACCAATTGCGTCAGCAACGCTTATTAATAATGATTATTATAATGTAGTAATAGCAGTCGCGTTTGCTAACTTTTGTGTTTTTGAAATGTTTTCATTAACGTACAATAGTTCATATATAGTACCTATGCGATACCGGAAAACTACGGATATGGAAAATGTCGAGAAAAACGATACCAATTGCGTCAGCAACGCTTATTAATAATGATTATTATAATGTAGTAATAGCAGTCGCGTTTGCTAACTTTTGTGTTTTTGAAATGTTTTCATTAACGTACAATAGTTCATATATAGTACCTATGCGATACCGGAAAACTACGGATATGGAAAATGTCGAGAAAAACGATACCAATTGCGTCAGCAACGCTTATTAATAATGATTATTATAATGTAGTAATAGCAGTCGCGTTTGCTAACTTTTGTGTTTTTGAAATGTTTTCATTAACGTACAATAGTTCATATATAGTACCTATGCGATACCGGAAAACTACGGATATGGAAAATGTCGAGAAAAACGATACCAATTGCGTCAGCAACGCTTATTAATAATGATTATTATAATGTAGTAATAGCAGTCGCGTTTGCTAACTTTTGTGTTTTTGAAATGTTTTCATTAACGTACAATAGTTCATATATAGTACCTATGCGATACCGGAAAACTACGGATATGGAAAATGTCGAGAAAAACGATACCAATTGCGTCAGCAACGCTTATTAATAATGATTATTATAATGTAGTAATAGCAGTCGCGTTTGCTAACTTTTGTGTTTTTGAAATGTTTTCATTAACGTACAATAGTTCATATATAGTACCTATGCGATACCGGAAAACTACGGATATGGAAAATGTCGAGAAAAACGATACCAATTGCGTCAGCAACGCTTATTAATAATGATTATTATAATGTAGTAATAGCAGTCGCGTTTGCTAACTTTTGTGTTTTTGAAATGTTTTCATTAACGTACAATAGTTCATATATAGTACCTATGCGATACCGGAAAACTACGGATATGGAAAATGTCGAGAAAAACGATACCAATTGCGTCAGCAACGCTTATTAATAATGATTATTATAATGTAGTAATAGCAGTCGCGTTTGCTAACTTTTGTGTTTTTGAAATGTTTTCATTAACGTACAATAGTTCATATATAGTACCTATGCGATACCGGAAAACTACGGATATGGAAAATGTCGAGAAAAACGATACCAATTGCGTCAGCAACGCTTATTAATAATGATTATTATAATGTAGTAATAGCAGTCGCGTTTGCTAACTTTTGTGTTTTTGAAATGTTTTCATTAACGTACAATAGTTCATATATAGTACCTATGCGATACCGGAAAACTACGGATATGGAAAATGTCGAGAAAAACGATACCAATTGCGTCAGCAACGCTTATTAATAATGATTATTATAATGTAGTAATAGCAGTCGCGTTTGCTAACTTTTGTGTTTTTGAAATGTTTTCATTAACGTACAATAGTTCATATATAGTACCTATGCGATACCGGAAAACTACGGATATGGAAAATGTCGAGAAAAACGATACCAATTGCGTCAGCAACGCTTATTAATAATGATTATTATAATGTAGTAATAGCAGTCGCGTTTGCTAACTTTTGTGTTTTTGAAATGTTTTCATTAACGTACAATAGTTCATATATAGTACCTATGCGATACCGGAAAACTACGGATATGGAAAATGTCGAGAAAAACGATACCAATTGCGTCAGCAACGCTTATTAATAATGATTATTATAATGTAGTAATAGCAGTCGCGTTTGCTAACTTTTGTGTTTTTGAAATGTTTTCATTAACGTACAATAGTTCATATATAGTACCTATGCGATACCGGAAAACTACGGATATGGAAAATGTCGAGAAAAACGATACCAATTGCGTCAGCAACGCTTATTAATAATGATTATTATAATGTAGTAATAGCAGTCGCGTTTGCTAACTTTTGTGTTTTTGAAATGTTTTCATTAACGTACAATAGTTCATATATAGTACCTATGCGATACCGGAAAACTACGGATATGGAAAATGTCGAGAAAAACGATACCAATTGCGTCAGCAACGCTTATTAATAATGATTATTATAATGTAGTAATAGCAGTCGCGTTTGCTAACTTTTGTGTTTTTGAAATGTTTTCATTAACGTACAATAGTTCATATATAGTACCTATGCGATACCGGAAAACTACGGATATGGAAAATGTCGAGAAAAACGATACCAATTGCGTCAGCAACGCTTATTAATAATGATTACTATAATGTAGTAATAGCAGTCGCGTTTGCTAACTTTTGTGTTTTTGAAATGTTTTCATTAACGTACAATAGTTCATATATAGTACCTATGCGATACCGGAAAACTACGGATATGGAAAATGTCGAGAAAAACGATACCAATTGCGTCAGCAACGCTTATTAATAATGATTATTATAATGTAGTAATAGCAGTCGCGTTTGCTAACTTTTGTGTTTTTGAAATGTTTTCATTAACGTACAATAGTTCATATATAGTACCTATGCGATACCGGAAAACTACGGATATGGAAAATGTCGAGAAAAACGATACCAATTGCGTCAGCAACGCTTATTAATAATGATTATTATAATGTAGTAATAGCAGTCGCGTTTGCTAACTTTTGTGTTTTTGAAATGTTTTCATTAACGTACAATAGTTCATATATAGTACCTATGCGATACCGGAAAACTACGGATATGGAAAATGTCGAGAAAAACGATACCAATTGCGTCAGCAACGCTTATTAATAATGATTATTATAATGTAGTAATAGCAGTCGCGTTTGCTAACTTTTGTGTTTTTGAAATGTTTTCATTAACGTACAATAGTTCATATATAGTACCTATGCGATACCGGAAAACTACGGATATGGAAAATGTCGAGAAAAACGATACCAATTGCGTCAGCAACGCTTATTAATAATGATTATTATAATGTAGTAATAGCAGTCGCGTTTGCTAACTTTTGTGTTTTTGAAATGTTTTCATTAACGTACAATAGTTCATATATAGTACCTATGCGATACCGGAAAACTACGGATATGGAAAATGTCGAGAAAAACGATACCAATTGCGTCAGCAACGCTTATTAATAATGATTATTATAATGTAGTAATAGCAGTCGCGTTTGCTAACTTTTGTGTTTTTGAAATGTTTTCATTAACGTACAATAGTTCATATATAGTACCTATGCGATACCGGAAAACTACGGATATGGAAAATGTCGAGAAAAACGATACCAATTGCGTCAGCAACGCTTATTAATAATGATTATTATAATGTAGTAATAGCAGTCGCGTTTGCTAACTTTTGTGTTTTTGAAATGTTTTCATTAACGTACAATAGTTCATATATAGTACCTATGCGATACCGGAAAACTACGGATATGGAAAATGTCGAGAAAAACGATACCAATTGCGTCAGCAACGCTTATTAATAATGATTATTATAATGTAGTAATAGCAGTCGCGTTTGCTAACTTTTGTGTTTTTGAAATGTTTTCATTAACGTACAATAGTTCATATATAGTACCTATGCGATACCGGAAAACTACGGATATGGAAAATATCGAGAAAAACGATACCAATTGCGTCAGCAACGCTTATTAATAATGATTATTATAATGTAGTAATAGCAGTCGCGTTTGCTAACTTTTGTGTTTTTGAAATGTTTTCATTAACGTACAATAGTTCATATATAGTACCTATGCGATACCGGAAAACTACGGATATGGAAAATGTCGAGAAAAACGATACCAATTGCGTCAGCAACGCTTATTAATAATGATTATTATAATGTAGTAATAGCAGTCGCGTTTGCTAACTTTTGTGTTTTTGAAATGTTTTCATTAACGTACAATAGTTCATATATAGTACCTATGCGATACCGGAAAACTACGGATATGGAAAATGTCAAGAAAAACGATACCAATTGCGTCAGCAACGCTTATTAATAATGATTATTATAATGTAGTAATAGCAGTCGCGTTTGCTAACTTTTGTGTTTTTGAAATGTTTTCATTAACGTACAATAGTTCATATATAGTACCTATGCGATACCGGAAAACTACGGATATGGAAAATGTCGAGAAAAACGATACCAATTGCGTCAGCAACGCTTATTAATAATGATTATTATAATGTAGTAATAGCAGTCGCGTTTGCTAACTTTTGTGTTTTTGAAATGTTTTCATTAACGTACAATAGTTCATATACAGTACCTATGCGATACCGGAAAACTACGGATATGGAAAATGTCGAGAAAAACGATACCAATTGCGTCAGCAACGCTTATTAATAATGATTATTATAATGTAGTAATAGCAGTCGCGTTTGCTAACTTTTGTGTTTTTGAAATGTTTTCATTAACGTACAATAGTTCATATATAGTACCTATGCGATAGCGGAAAACTACGGATATGGAAAATGTCGAGAAAAACGATACCAATTGCGTCAGCAACGCTTATTAATAATGATTATTATAATGTAGTAATAGCAGTCGCGTTTGCTAACCTTTTGTTTTTGAAATGTGTTCATTAACGTACAATAGTTCATATATAGTACCTATGCGATACCGGAAAACTACGGATATGGAAAATATCGAGAAAAACGAAACCAATTGCGTCAGCAACGCTTATTAATAATGATTATTATAATGTAGTAATAGCAGTCGCGTTTGCTAACTTTTGTGTTTTTGAAATGTTTTCATTAACGTACAATAGTTCATATATAGTACCTATGCGATACCGGAAAACTACGGATATGGAAAATGTCGAGAAAAACGATACCAATTGCGTCAGCAACGCTTATTAATAATGATTATTATAATGTAGTAATAGCAGTCGCGTTTGCTAACTTTTGTGTTTTTGAAATGTTTTCATTAACGTACAATAGTTCATATATAGTACCTATGCGATAGCGGAAAACTACGGATATGGAAAATTTCGAGAAAAACGATACCAATTGCGTCAGCAACGCTTATTAATAATGATTATTTTAATGTAGTAATAGCAGTCGCGTTTGCTAACTTTTGTGTTTTTGAAATGTTTTCATTAACGTACAATAGTTCATATATAGTACCTATGCGATACCGGAAAACTACGGATATGGAAAATGTCGAGAAAAACGATACCAATTGCGTCAGCAACGCTTATTAATAATGATTATTATAATGTAGTAATAGCAGTCGCGTTTGCTAACTTTTGTGTTTTTGAAATGTGTTCATTAACGTACAATAGTTCATATATAGTACCTATGCGATACCGGAAAACTACGGATATGGAAAATGTCGAGAAAAACGATACCAATTGCGTCAGCAACGCTTATTAATAATGATTATTATAATGTAGTAATAGCAGTCGCGTTTGCTAACTTTTGTGTTTTTGAAATGTGTTCATTAACGTACAATAGTTCATATATAGTACCTATGCGATACCGGAAAACTACGGATATGGAAAATATCGAGAAAAACGATACCAATTGCGTCAGCAACGCTTATTAATAATGATTATTATAATGTAGTAATAGCAGTCGCGTTTGCTAACTTTTGTGTTTTTGAAATGTTTTCATTAACGTACAATAGATCATATATAGTACCTATGCGATACCGGAAAACTACGGATATGGAAAATGTCGAGAAAAACGATACCAATTGCGTCAGCAACGCTTATTAATAATGATTATTATAATGTAGTAGAAGCAGTCGCGTTTGCTAACTTTTGTGTTTTTGAAATGTTTTCATTAACGTACAATAGTTCATATATAGTACCTATGCGATACCGGAAAACTACGGATATGGAAAATGTCAAGAAAAACGATACCAATTGCGTCAGCAACGCTTATTAATAATGATTACTATAATGCAGTAATAGCAGTCGCGTTTGCTAACTTTTGTGTTTTTGAAATGTTTTCATTAACGTACAATAGTTCATATATAGTACCTATGCGATACCGGAAAACTACGGCAATGGAAAATGTCAAGAAAAACGAAACCAATTGCGTCAGCAACGCTTATTAATAATGATTATTATAATGTAGTAATAGCAGTCGCGTTTGCTAACTTTTGTGTTTTTGAAATGTTTTCATTAACGTACAATAGTTCATATATATTACCTATGCGATACCGGAAAACTACGGATATGGAAAATGTCGAGAAAATCGATACCAATTGCGTCAGCAACGCTTATTAATAATGATTATTATAATGTAGTAATAGCAGTCGCGTTTGCTAACTTTTGTGTTTTTGAATTGTTTTCATTAACGTACAATAGTTCATATACAGTACCTATGCGATAGCGGAAAACTACGGATATAAAAAATATCGAGAAAAACGATACCAATTGCGTCAACAACGCTTATTAATAATGATTATTATAATGTAGTAATAGCAGTCGCGTTTGCTAACTTTTGTGTTTTTAAAATGTTTTCATTAACGTACAATAGTACATATATAGTACCTATGCGATACCGGAAAACTACGGATATGGAAAATGTCGAGAAAAACGATACCAATTGCGTCAGCAACGCTTATTAATAATGATTACTATAATGTAGTAATAGCAGTCGCGTTTGCTAACTTTTGTGTTTTTGAAATGTTTTCATTAACGTACAATAGTTCATATATAGTACCTATGCGATAGCGGAAAACTACGGATATGGAAAATATCGAGAAAAACGATACCAATTGCGTCAGCAACGCTTATTAATAATGATTATTATAATGTAGTAATAGCAGTCGCGTTTGCTAACTTTTGTGTTTTTGAAATGTTTTCATTAACGTACAATAGTTCATATATAGTACCTATGCGATACCGGAAAACTACGGATATTGAAAATGTCGAGAAAAACGATACCAATTGCGTCAGCAACGCTTATTAATAATGATTATTATAATGTAGTAATAGCAGTCGCGTTTGCTAACTTTCGTGTTTTTGAAATGTTTTCATTAACGTACAATAGTTCATATATAGTACCTATGCGATACCGGAAAACTACGGATATGGAAAATGTCGAGAAAAACGATACCAATTGCGTCAGCAACGCTTATTAATAATGATTATTATAATGTAGTAATAGCAGTCGCGTTTGCTAACTTTCGTGTTTTTGAAATGTTTTCATTAACGTACAATAGTTCATATATAGTACCTATGCGATACCGGAAAACTACGGATATGGAAAATGTCGAGAAAAACGATACCAATTGCGTCAGCAACGCTTATTAATAATGATTATTATAATGTAGTAATAGCAGTCGCGTTTGCTAACTTTTGTGTTTTTGAAATGTGTTCATTAACGTACAATAGTTCATATATAGTACCTATGCGATAGCGGAAAACTACGGATATGGAAAATATCGAGAAAAACGATACCAATTGCGTCAGCAACGCTTATTAATAATGATTATTATAATGTAGTAATAGCAGTCGCGTTTGCTAACTTTTGTGTTTTTGAAATGTTTTCATTAACGTACAATAGTTCATATATAGTACCTATGCGATACCGGAAAACTACGGATATGGAAAATATCGAGAAAAACGATACCAATTGCGTCAGCAACGCTTATTAATAATGATTATTATAATGTAGTAATAGCAGTCGCGTTTGCTAACTTTTGTGTTTTTGAAATGTTTTCATTAACGTACAATAGTTCATATATAGTACCTATGCGATACCGGAAAACTACGGATATGGAAAATGTCGAGAAAAACGATACCAATTGCGTCAGCAACGCTTATTAATAATGATTATTATAATGTAGTAATAGCAGTCGCGTTTGCTAACTTTAGTGTTTTTGAAATGTTTTCATTAACGTACAATAGTTCATATATAGTACCTATGCGATACCGGAAAACTACGGATATGGAAAATGTCGAGAAAAACGATAC
This sequence comes from Aquatica leii, assembly GCA_035610365.1. Taxonomy (NCBI): domain Eukaryota; kingdom Metazoa; phylum Arthropoda; class Insecta; order Coleoptera; family Lampyridae; genus Aquatica; species Aquatica leii. The sequence continues at coordinate 35,926 of JARPUR010000016.1, read as the reverse complement.
CAATTGCGTCAGCAACGCTTATTATTAATGATTATTATAATGTAGTAATAGCAGTCGCGTTTGCTAACTTTTGTGTTTTTGAAATGTGTTCATTAACGTACAATAGTTCATATATAATACTTATGCGATACCGGAAAGCTACGGATATGGAAATTGTCGAGAAAAACGATACCAATTGCGTCAGCAACGCTTATTAATAATGATTATTATAATGTAGTAATAGCAGTCGCGTTTGCTAACTTTTGTGTTTTTGAAATGTTTTCATTAACGTACAATAGTTCATATATAGTACCTATGCGATACCGGAAAACTACGGATATGGAAAATGTCGAGAAAAACGATACCAATTGCGTCAGCAACGCTTATTAATAATGATTATTATAATGTAGTAATAGCAGTCGCGTTTGCTAACTTTTGTGTTTTTGAAATGTTTTCATTAACGTACAATAGTTCATATATAGTACCTATGCGATACCGGAAAACTACGGATATGGAAAATGTCGAGAAAAACAATACCAATTGCGTCAGCAACGTTTATTAATAATGATTATTATAATGTAGTAATAGCAGTCGCGTTTGCTAACTTTTGTGTTTTTGAAATGTTTTCATTAACGTACAATAGTTCATATATAGTACCTATGCGATACCGGAAAACTACGGATATGGAAAATGTCGAGAAAAACAATACCAATTGCGTCAGCAACGTTTATTAATAATGATTATTATAATGTAGTAATAGCAGTCGCGTTTGCTAACTTTTGTGTTTTTGAAATGTTTTCATTAACGTACAATAGTTCATATATAGTACCTATGCGATACCGGAAAACTACGGTTATGGAAATTGTCGAGAAAAACGATACCAATTGCGTCAGCAACGCTTATTAATAATGATTATTATAATGTAGTAATAGCAGTCGCGTTTGCTAACTTTTGTGTTTTTGAAATGTTTTCATTAACGTACAATAGTTCATATATAGTACCTATGCGATACCGGAAAACTACGGATATGGAAAATGTCAAGAAAAACGAAACCAATTGCGTCAGCAACGCTTATTAATAATGATTATTATAATGTAGTAATAGCAGTCGCGTTTGCTAACTTTTGTGTTTTTGAAATGTTTTCATTAACGTACAATAGTTCATATATAGTACCTATGCGATACCGGAAAACTACGGATATGGAAAATGTCGAGAAAAACGATACCAATTGCGTCAGCAACGCTTATTAATAATGATTATTATAATGTAGTAATAGCAGTCGCGTTTGCTCACTTTTGTGTTTTTGAAATGTTTTCATTAACGTACAATAGTTCATATATAGTACTTATGCGATACCGGAAATCTACGGCAATGGAAAATGTAGAGAAAGCAAAACCAATTGCGTCAGCAACGCTTATTATTTAATGATTACAGTAATGCAGTAATAGCAGTCGCGTTTGCTAACTTTTGTGTTTTTGAAATGTTTTCATTAACGTACAATAGTTCATATATATTACCTATGCGATACCGGAAAACTACGGATATGGAAAATGTCGAGAAAATCGATTCATATTATATTAGTACCTATGCGATACCGGAAAACTACGGTTATGGAAAATGTCGAGAAAAACGATACCAATTGCGTCAGCAACGCTTATTAATAATGATTATTATAATGTAGTAATAGCAGTCGCGTTTGCTAACTTTTGTGTTTTTGAAATGTTTTCATTAACGTTCAATAGTTCATATCTAGTACCTATGCGATACCGGAAAACTACGGATATGAAAAATGTCGAGAAAAACGATACCAATTGCGTCAGCAACGCTTATTAATAATGATTACTATAATGCAGTAATAGCAGTCGCGTTTGCTAACTTTTGTGTTTTTGAAATGTTTTCATTAACGTACAATAGTTCATATATAGTACCTATGCGATACCGGAAAACTACGGCAATGGAAAATGTCGAGAAAAACGAAACCAATTGCGTCAGCAACGCTTATTAATAATGATTATTATAATGTAGTAATAGCAGTCGCGTTTGCTAACTTTTGTGTTTTTGAAATGTTTTCATTAACGTACAATAGTTCATATATAGTACCTATGCGATACCGGAAAACTACGGATATGGAAAATGTCGAGAAAAACGAAACCAATTGCGTCAGCAACGCTTATTAATAATGATTATTATAATGTAGTAATAGCAGTCGCGTTTGCTAACTTTTGTGTTTTTGAAATGTTTTCATTAACGTACAATAGTTCATATATAGTACCTATGCGATACCGGAAAACTACGGATATGGAAAATGTCGAGAAAAACGATACCAATTGCGTCAGCAACGCTTATTAATAATGATTATTATAATGTAGTAATAGCAGTCGCGTTTGCTAACTTTTGTGTTTTTGAAATGTTTTCATTAACGTACAATAGTTCATATATAGTACCTATGCGATAGCGGAAAACTACGGATATGGAAAATGTCGAGAAAAACGATACCAATTGCGTCAGCAACGCTTATTAATAATGATTATTATAATGTAGTAATAGCAGTCGCGTTTGCTAACTTTTGTGTTTTTGAAATGTTTTCATTAACGTACAATAGTTCATATATAGTACCTATGCGATAGCGGAAAACTACGGATATGGAAAATGTCGAGAAAAACGATACCAATTGCGTCAGCAACGCTTATTAATAATGATTATTATAATGTAGTAATAGCAGTCGCGTTTGCTAACTTTTGTGTTTTTGAAATGTTTTCATTAACGTACAATAGTTCATATATAGTACCTATGCGATAGCGGAAAACTACGGATATGGAAAATGTCGAGAAAAACGATACCAATTGCGTCAGCAACGCTTATTAATAATGATTATTATAATGTAGTAATAGCAGTCGCGTTTGCTAACTTTTGTGTTTTTGAAATGTTTTCATTAACGTACAATAGTTCATATATAGTACCTATGCGATACCGGAAAACTACGGATATGGAAAATGTCGAGAAAAACGATACCAATTGCGTCAGCAACGCTTATTAATAATGATTATTATAATGTAGTAATAGCAGTCGCGTTTGCTAACTTTTGTGTTTTTGAAATGTTTTCATTAACGTACAATAGTTCATATATAGTACCTATGCGATACCGGAAAACTACGGATATGGAAAATGTCGAGAAAAACGATACCAATTGCGTCAGCAACGCTTATTAATAATGATTATTATAATGTAGTAATAGCAGTCGCGTTTGCTAACTTTTGTGTTTTTGAAATGTTTTCATTAACGTACAATAGTTCATATATAGTACCTATGCGATACCGGAAAACTACGGATATGGAAAATGTCGAGAAAAACAATACCAATTGCGTCAGCAACGTTTATTAATAATGATTATTATAATGTAGTAATAGCAGTCGCGTTTGCTAACTTTTGTGTTTTTGAAATGTTTTCATTAACGTACAATAGTTCATATATAGTACCTATGCGATACCGGAAAACTACGGATATGGAAAATATCGAGAAAAACGATACCAATTGCGTCAGCAACGCTTATTAATAATGATTATTATAATGTAGTAATAGCAGTCGCGTTTGCTAACTTTTGTGTTTTTGAAATGTTTTCATTAACGTACAATAGTTCATATATAGTACCTATGCGATACCGGAAAACTACGGATATGGAAAATGTCGAGAAAAACGAAACCAATTGCGTCAGCAACGCTTATTAATAATGATTATTATAATGTAGTAATAGCAGTCGCGTTTGCTAACTTTTGTGTTTTTGAAATGTTTTCATTAACGTACAATAGTTCATATATAGTACCTATGCGATACCGGAAAACTACGGATATGGAAAATGTCGAGAAAAACGATACCAATTGCGTCAGCAACGCTTATTAATAATGATTATTATAATGTAGTAATAGCAGTCGCGTTTGCTAACTTTTGTGTTTTTGAAATGTTTTCATTAACGTACAATAGTTCATATATAGTACTTATGCGATACCGGAAATCTACGGCAATGGAAAATGTAGAGAAAAGCGAAACCAATTGCGTCAGCAACGCTTATTAATAATGATTACTATAATGCAGTAATAGCAGTCGCGTTTGCTAACTTTTGTGTTTTTGAAATGTTTTCATTAACGTACAATAGTTCATATATATTACCTATGCGATACCGGAAAACTACGGATATGGAAAATGTCGAGAAAATCGATTCATATTATATTAGTACCTATGCGATACCGGAAAACTACGGTTATGGAAAATGTCGAGAAAAACGATACCAATTGCGTCAGCAACGCTTATTAATAATGATTATTATAATGTAGTAATAGCAGTCGCGTTTGCTAACTTTTGTGTTTTTGAAATGTTTTCATTAACGTACAATAGTTCATATCTAGTACCTATGCGATACCGGAAAACTACGGATATAGAAAATGTCGAGAAAAACGATACTAATTGCGTCAGCAACGCTTATTAATAATGATTACTATAATGCAGTAATAGCAGTCGCGTTTGCTAACTTTTGTGTTTTTGAAATGTTTTCATTAACGTACAATAGTTCATATATAGTACTTATGCGATACCGGAAATCTACGGCAATGGAAAATGTAGAGAAAAGCAAAACCAATTGCGTCAGCAACGCTTATTAATAATGATTACTATAATGCAGTAATAGCAGTCGCGTTTGCTAACTTTTGTGTTTTTGAAATGTTTTCATTAACGTACAATAGTTCATATATAGTACCTATGCGATACCGGAAAACTACGGCAATGGAAAATGTCAAGAAAAACGAAACCAATTGCGTCAGCAACGCTTATTAATAATGATTATTATAATGTAGTAATAGCAGTCGCGTGTGCTAACTTTTGTGTTTTTGAGTTGTTTTCATTAACGTACAATAGTTCATATATAGTACCTATGCGATAGCGGAAAACTACGGATATGAAAAATGTCGAGAAAATCGATACCAATTGCGTCAGCAACGCTTATTAATAATGATTATTATAATGTAGTAATAGCAGTCGCGTTTGCTAACTTTTGTGTTTTTGAGTTGTTTTCATTAACGTACAATAGTTCATATATAGTACCTATGTGATAGCGGAAAACTACGGATATAAAAAATATCGAGAAAAACGATACCAATTGCGTCAGCAACGCTTATTAATAATGATTATTATAATGTAGTAATAGCAGTCGCGTTTGCTAACTTTTGTGTTTTTAAAATGTTTTCATTAACGTACAATAGTTCATATATAGTACCTATGCGATACCGGAAAACTACGGATATGGAAAATGTCGAGAAAAACGATACCAATTGCGTCAGCAACGCTTATTAATAATGATTACTATAATGTAGTAATAGCAGTCGCGTTTGCTAACTTTTGTGTTTTTGAAATGTTTTCATTAACGTACAATAGTTCATATATAGTACCTATGCGATAGCGGAAAACTACGGATATAAAAAATATCGAGAAAAACGATACCAATTGCGTCAGCAACGCTTATTAATAATGATTATTATAATGTAGTAATAGCAGTCGCGTTTGCTAACTTTTGTGTTTTTGAAATGTTTTCATTAACGTACAATAGTTCATATATAGTACCTATGCGATACCGGAAAACTACGGATATGGAAAATGTCGAGAAAAACAATACCAATTGCGTCAGCAACGCTTATTAATAATGATTATTATAATGTAGTAATAGCAGTCGCGTTTGCTAACTTTTGTGTTTTTGAAATGTTTTCATTAACGTACAATAGTTCATATATAGTACCTATGCGATACCGGAAAACTACGGATATGGAAAATGTCGAGAATAACGATACCAATTGCGTCAGCAACGCTTATTAATAATGATTATTATAATGTAGTAATAGCAGTCGCGTTTGCTAACTTTTGTGTTTTTGAAATGTTTTCATTAACGTACAATAGTTCATATATAGTACCTATGCGATACCGGAAAACTACGGATATGGAAAATGTCGAGAAAAACGATACCAATTGCGTCAGCAACGCTTATTAATAATGATTATTATAATGTAGTAATAGCAGTCGCGTTTGCTAACTTTTGTGTTTTTGAAATGTGTTCATTAACGTACAATAGTTCATATATAGTACCTATGCGATAGCGGAAAACTACGGATATGGAAAATATCGAGAAAAACGATACCAATGGCGTCAGCAACGCTTATTAATAATGATTATTATAATGTAGTAATAGCAGTCGCGTTTGCTAACTTTTGTGTTTTTAAAATGTTTTCATTAACGTACAATAGTTCATATATAGTACCTATGCGATACCGGAAAACTACGGATATGGAAAATGTCGAGAAAAACGATACCAATTGCGTCAGCAACGCTTATTAATAATGATTATTATAATGTAGTAATAGCAGTCGCGTTTGCTAACTTTTGTGTTTTTGAAATGTTTTCATTAACGTACAATAGTTCATATATAGTACCTATGCGATACCGGAAAACTACGGATATGGAAAATGTCGAGAAAAACGATACCAATTGCGTCAGCAACGCTTATTAATAATGATTATTATAATGTAGTAATAGCAGTCGCGTTTGCTAACTTTTGTGTTTTTGAAATGTTTTCATTAACGTACAATAGTTCATATATAGTACCTATGCGATACCGGAAAACTACGGATATGGAAAATGTCGAGAAAAACGATACCAATTGCGTCAGCAACGCTTATTAATAATGATTAATATAATGTAGTAATAGCAGTCGCGTTTGCTAACTTTTGTGTTTTTGAAATGTTTTCATTAACGTACAATAGTTCATATATAGTACCTATGCGATACCGGAAAACTACGGATATGGAAAATGTCGAGAAAAACGATACCAATTGCGTCAGCAACGCTTATTAATAATGATTATTATAATGTAGTAATAGCAGTCGCGTTTGCTAACTTTTGTGTTTTTGAAATGTTTTCATTAACGTACAATAGTTCATATATAGTACCTATGCGATACCGGAAATCTACGGATATGGAAAATGTCGAGAAAAACGATACCAATTGCGTCAGCAACGCTTATTAATAATGATTATTATAATGTAGTAATAGCAGTCGCGTTTGCTAACTTTTGTGTTTTTGAAATGTTTTCATTAACGTACAATAGTTCATATATAGTACCTATGCGATACCGGAAAACTACGGATATGGAAAATGTCGAGAAAAACGATACCAATTGCGTCAGCAACGCTTATTAATAATGATTATTATAATGTAGTAATAGCAGTCGCGTTTGCTAACTTTTGTGTTTTTGAAATGTTTTCATTAACGTACAATAGTTCATATATAGTACCTATGCGATAGCGGAAAACTACGGATATGGAAAATATCGAGAAAAACGATACCAATTGCGTCAGCAACGCTTATTAATAATGATTATTATAATGTAGTAATAGCAGTCGCGTTTGCTAACTTTTGTGTTTTTGAAATGTTTTCATTAACGTACAATAGTTCATATATAGTACCTATGCGATACCGGAAAACTACGGATATGGAAAATGTCGAGAAAAACAATACCAATTGCGTCAGCAACGCTTATTAATAATGATTATTATAATGTAGTAATAGCAGTCGCGTTTGCTAACTTTTGTGTTTTTGAAATGTTTTCATTAACGTACAATAGTTCATATATAGTACCTATGCGATACCGGAAAACTACGGATATGGAAAATGTCGAGAAAAACGATACCAATTGCGTCAGCAACGCTTATTAATAATGATTATTATAATGTAGTAATAGCAGTCGCGTTTGCTAACTTTTGTGTTTTTGAAATGTTTTCATTAACGTACAATAGTTCATATATAGTACCTATGCGATACCGGAAAACTACGGATATGGAAAATGTCGAGAAAAACGATACCAATTGCGTCAGCAACGCTTATTAATAATGATTATTATAATGTAGTAATAGCAGTCGCGTTTGCTAACTTTTGTGTTTTTGAAATGTGTTCATTAACGTACAATAGTTCATATATAGTACCTATGCGATACCGGAAAACTACGGATATGGAAAATGTCGAGAAAAACTATACCAATTGCGTCAGCAACGCTTATTAATAATGATTATTATAATGTAGTAATAGCAGTCGCGTTTGCTAACTTTTGTGTTTTTGAAATGTTTTCATTAACGTACAATAGTTCATATATAGTACCTATGCGATACCGGAAAACTACGGATATGGAAAATGTCGAGAAAAACGATACCAATTGCGTCAGCAACGCTTATTAATAATGATTATTATAATGTAGTAATAGCAGTCGCGTTTGCTAACTTTTGTGTTTTTGAAATGTTTTCATTAACGTACAATAGTTCATATATAGTACCTATGCGATACCGGAAAACTACGGATATGGAAAATGTCGAGAAAAACGATACCAATTGCGTCAGCAACGCTTATTAATAATGATTATTATAATGTAGTAATAGCAGTCGCGTTTGCTAACTTTTGTGTTTTTGAAATGTTTTCATTAACGTACAATAGTTCATATATAGTACCTATGCGATACCGGAAAACTACGGCAATGGAAAATGTCGAGAAAAACGAAACCAATTGCGTCAGCAACGCTTATTAATAATGATTATTATAATGTAGTAATAGCAGTCGCGTTTGCTAACTTTTGTGTTTTTGAAATGTTTTCATTAACGTACAATAGTTCATATATAGTACCTATGCGATACCGGAAAACTACGGATATGGAAAATGTCGAGAAAAGCGATACCAATTGCGTCAGCAACGCTTATTAATAATGATTATTATAATGTAGTAATAGCAGTCGCGTTTGCTAACTTTTGTGTTTTTGAAATGTTTTCATTAACGTACAATAGTTCATATATAGTACCTATGCGATACCGGAAAACTACGGATATGGAAAATGTCGAGAAAAACGATACCAATTGCGTCAGCAACGCTTATTAATAATGATTATTATAATGTAGTAATAGCAGTCGCGTTTGCTAACTTTTGTGTTTTTGAAATGTTTTCATTAACGTACAATAGTTCATATATAGTACCTATGCGATACCGGAAAACTACGGATATGGAAAATGTCGAAAAAAAACGATACCAATTGCGTCAGCAACGCTTATTAATAATGATTATTATAATGTAGTAATAGCAGTCGCGTTTGCTAACTTTTGTGTTTTTGAAATGTTTTCATTAACGTACAATAGTTCATATATAGTACCTATGCGATACCGGAAAACTACGGATATGGAAAATGTCGAGAAAAACGATACCAATTGCGTCAGCAACGCTTATTAATAATGATTATTATAATGTAGTAATAGCAGTCGCGTTTGCTAACTTTTGTGTTTTTGAAATGTTTTCATTAACGTACAATAGTTCATATATAGTACCTATGCGATACCGGAAAACTACGGATATGGAAAATGTCGAGAAAAACGATACCAATTGCGTCAGCAACGCTTATTAATAATGATTATTATAATGTAGTAATAGCAGTCGCGTTTGCTAACTTTTGTGTTTTTGAAATGTTTTCATTAACGTACAATAGTTCATATATAGTACCTATGCGATACCGGAAAACTACGGATATGGAAAATGTCGAGAAAAACGATACCAATTGCGTCAGCAACGCTTATTAATAATGATTATTATAATGTAGTAATAGCAGTCGCGTTTGCTAACTTTTGTGTTTTTGAAATGTTTTCATTAACGTACAATAGTTCATATATAGTACCTATGCGATACCGGAAAACTACGGATATGGAAAATGTCGAGAAAAACGATACCAATTGCGTCAGCAACGCTTATTAATAATGATTATTATAATGTAGTAATAGCAGTCGCGTTTGCTAACTTTTGTGTTTTTGAAATGTTTTCATTAACGTACAATAGTTCATATATAGTACCTATGCGATACCGGAAAACTACGGCAATGGAAAATGTCGAGAAAAACGAAACCAATTGCGTCAGCAACGCTTATTAATAATGATTATTATAATGTAGTAATAGCAGTCGCGTTTGCTAACTTTTGTGTTTTTGAAATGTTTTCATTAACGTACAATAGTTCATATATAGTACCTATGCGATACCGGAAAACTACGGATATGGAAAATGTCGAGAAAAACGATACCAATTGCGTCAGCAACGCTTATTAATAATGATTATTATAATGTAGTAATAGCAGTCGCGTTTGCTAACTTTTGTGTTTTTGAAATGTTTTCATTAACGTACAATAGTTCATATATAGTACCTATGCGATACCGGAAAACTACGGATATGGAAAATGTCGAGAAAAACGATACCAATTGCGTCAGCAACGCTTATTAATAATGATTATTATAATGTAGTAATAGCAGTCGCGTTTGCTAACTTTTGTGTTTTTGAAATGTTTTCATTAACGTACAATAGTTCATATATAGTACCTATGCGATACCGGAAAACTACGGATATGGAAAATGTCGAGAAAAACGATACCAATTGCGTCAGCAACGCTTATTAATAATGATTATTATAATGTAGTAATAGCAGTCGCGTTTGCTAACTTTTGTGTTTTTGAAATGTTTTCATTAACGTACAATAGTTCATATATAGTACCTATGCGATACCGGAAAACTACGGATATGGAAAATGTCGAGAAAAACGATACCAATTGCGTCAGCAACGCTTATTAATAATGATTATTATAATGTAGTAATAGCAGTCGCGTTTGCTAACTTTTGTGTTTTTGAAATGTTTTCATTAACGTACAATAGTTCATATATAGTACCTATGCGATACCGGAAAACTACGGATATGGAAAATGTCGAGAAAAACGATACCAATTGCGTCAGCAACGCTTATTAATAATGATTATTATAATGTAGTAATAGCAGTCGCGTTTGCCAAATTTTGTGTTTTTGAAATGTTTTCATTAACGTACAATAGTTCATATATAGTACCTATGCGATACCGGAAAACTACGGATATGGAAAATGTCGAGAAAAACGAAACCAATTGCGTCAGCAACGCTTATTAATAATGATTATTATAATGTAGTAATAGCAGTCGCGTTTGCTAACTTTTGTGTTTTTGAAATGTTTTCATTAACGTACAATAGTTCATATATAGTACCTATGCGATACCGGAAAACTACGGATATGGAAAATGTCGAGAAAAACGATACCAATTGCGTCAGCAACGCTTATTAATAATGATTATTATAATGTAGTAATAGCAGTCGCGTTTGCTAACTTTTGTGTTTTTGAAATGTTTTCATTAACGTACAATAGTTCATATATAGTACCTATGCGATACCGGAAAACTACGGATATGGAAAATGTCGAGAAAAACGATACCAATTGCGTCAGCAACGCTTATTAATAATGATTATTATAATGTAGTAATAGCAGTCGCGTTTGCTAACTTTTGTGTTTTTGAAATGTTTTCATTAACGTACAATAGTTCATATATAGTACCTATGCGATACCGGAAAACTACGGATATGGAAAATGTCGAGAAAAACGATACCAATTGCGTCAGCAACGCTTATTAATAATGATTATTATAATGTAGTAATAGCAGTCGCGTTTGCTAACTTTTGTGTTTTTGAAATGTTTTCATTAACGTACAATAGTTCATATATAGTACCTATGCGATACCGGAAAACTACGGATATGGAAAATGTCGAGAAAAACGATACCAATTGCGTCAGCAACGCTTATTAATAATGATTATTATAATGTAGTAATAGCAGTCGCGTTTGCTAACTTTTGTGTTTTTGAAATGTTTTCATTAACGTACAATAGTTCATATATAGTACCTATGCGATACCGGAAAACTACGGATATGGAAAATGTCGAGAAAAACGATACCAATTGCGTCAGCAACGCTTATTAATAATGATTATTATAATGTAGTAATAGCAGTCGCGTTTGCTAACTTTTGTGTTTTTGAAATGTTTTCATTAACGTACAATAGTTCATATATAGTACCTATGCGATACCGGAAAACTACGGATATGGAAAATGTCGAGAAAAACGATACCAATTGCGTCAGCAACGCTTATTAATAATGATTATTATAATGTAGTAATAGCAGTCGCGTTTGCTAACTTTTGTGTTTTTGAAATGTTTTCATTAACGTACAATAGTTCATATATAGTACCTATGCGATACCGGAAAACTACGGATATGGAAAATGTCGAGAAAAACGATACCAATTGCGTCAGCAACGCTTATTAATAATGATTATTATAATGTAGTAATAGCAGTCGCGTTTGCTAACTTTTGTGTTTTTGAAATGTTTTCATTAACGTACAATAGTTCATATATAGTACCTATGCGATACCGGAAAACTACGGATATGGAAAATGTCGAGAAAAACGATACCAATTGCGTCAGCAACGCTTATTAATAATGATTATTATAATGTAGTAATAGCAGTCGCGTTTGCTAACTTTTGTGTTTTTGAAATGTTTTCATTAACGTACAATAGTTCATATATAGTACCTATGCGATACCGGAAAACTACGGCAATGGAAAATGTCGAGAAAAACGAAACCAATTGCGTCAGCAACGCTTATTAATAATGATTATTATAATGTAGTAATAGCAGTCGCGTTTGCTAACTTTTGTGTTTTTGAAATGTTTTCATTAACGTACAATAGTTCATATATAGTACCTATGCGATACCGGAAAACTACGGATATGGAAAATGTCGAGAAAAACGATACCAATTGCGTCAGCAACGCTTATTAATAATGATTATTATAATGTAGTAATAGCAGTCGCGTTTGCTAACTTTTGTGTTTTTGAAATGTTTTCATTAACGTACAATAGTTCATATATAGTACCTATGCGATACCGGAAAACTACGGATATGGAAAATGTCGAGAAAAACGATACCAATTGCGTCAGCAACGCTTATTAATAATGATTATTATAATGTAGTAATAGCAGTCGCGTTTGCTAACTTTTGTGTTTTTGAAATGTTTTCATTAACGTACAATAGTTCATATATAGTACCTATGCGATACCGGAAAACTACGGATATGGAAAATGTCGAGAAAAACGATACCAATTGCGTCAGCAACGCTTATTAATAATGATTATTATAATGTAGTAATAGCAGTCGCGTTTGCTAACTTTTGTGTTTTTGAAATGTTTTCATTAACGTACAATAGTTCATATATAGTACCTATGCGATACCGGAAAACTACGGATATGGAAAATGTCGAGAAAAACGATACCAATTGCGTCAGCAACGCTTATTAATAATGATTATTATAATGTAGTAATAGCAGTCGCGTTTGCTAACTTTTGTGTTTTTGAAATGTTTTCATTAACGTACAATAGTTCATATATAGTACCTATGCGATACCGGAAAACTACGGATATGGAAAATGTCGAGAAAAACGATACCAATTGCGTCAGCAACGCTTATTAATAATGATTATTATAATGTAGTAATAGCAGTCGCGTTTGCTAACTTTTGTGTTTTTGAAATGTTTTCATTAACGTACAATAGTTCATATATAGTACCTATGCGATACCGGAAAACTACGGATATGGAAAATGTCGAGAAAAACGATACCAATTGCGTCAGCAACGCTTATTAATAATGATTATTATAATGTAGTAATAGCAGTCGCGTTTGCTAACTTTTGTGTTTTTGAAATGTTTTCATTAACGTACAATAGTTCATATATAGTACCTATGCGATACCGGAAAACTACGGATATGGAAAATGTCGAGAAAAACGATACCAATTGCGTCAGCAACGCTTATTAATAATGATTATTATAATGTAGTAATAGCAGTCGCGTTTGCTAACTTTTGTGTTTTTGAAATGTTTTCATTAACGTACAATAGTTCATATATAGTACCTATGCGATACCGGAAAACTACGGATATGGAAAATGTCGAGAAAAACGATACCAATTGCGTCAGCAACGCTTATTAATAATGATTATTATAATGTAGTAATAGCAGTCGCGTTTGCTAACTTTTGTGTTTTTGAAATGTTTTCATTAACGTACAATAGTTCATATATAGTACCTATGCGATACCGGAAAACTACGGATATGGAAAATGTCGAGAAAAACGATACCAATTGCGTCAGCAACGCTTATTAATAATGATTATTATAATGTAGTAATAGCAGTCGCGTTTGCTAACTTTTGTGTTTTTGAAATGTTTTCATTAACGTACAATAGTTCATATATAGTACCTATGCGATACCGGAAAACTACGGATATGGAAAATGTCGAGAAAAACGATACCAATTGCGTCAGCAACGCTTATTAATAATGATTATTATAATGTAGTAATAGCAGTCGCGTTTGCTAACTTTTGTGTTTTTGAAATGTTTTCATTAACGTACAATAGTTCATATATAGTACCTATGCGATACCGGAAAACTACGGATATGGAAAATGTCGAGAAAAACGATACCAATTGCGTCAGCAACGCTTATTAATAATGATTATTATAATGTAGTAATAGCAGTCGCGTTTGCTAACTTTTGTGTTTTTGAAATGTTTTCATTAACGTACAATAGTTCATATATAGTACCTATGCGATACCGGAAAACTACGGATATGGAAAATGTCGAGAAAAACGATACCAATTGCGTCAGCAACGCTTATTAATAATGATTATTATAATGTAGTAATAGCAGTCGCGTTTGCTAACTTTTGTGTTTTTGAAATGTTTTCATTAACGTACAATAGTTCATATATAGTACCTATGCGATACCGGAAAACTACGGATATGGAAAATGTCGAGAAAAACGATACCAATTGCGTCAGCAACGCTTATTAATAATGATTATTATAATGTAGTAATAGCAGTCGCGTTTGCTAACTTTTGTGTTTTTGAAATGTTTTCATTAACGTACAATAGTTCATATATAGTACCTATGCGATACCGGAAAACTACGGATATGGAAAATGTCGAGAAAAACGATACCAATTGCGTCAGCAACGCTTATTAATAATGATTATTATAATGTAGTAATAGCAGTCGCGTTTGCTAACTTTTGTGTTTTTGAAATGTTTTCATTAACGTACAATAGTTCATATATAGTACCTATGCGATACCGGAAAACTACGGCAATGGAAAATGTCGAGAAAAACGAAACCAATTGCGTCAGCAACGCTTATTAATAATGATTATTATAATGTAGTAATAGCAGTCGCGTTTGCTAACTTTTGTGTTTTTGAAATGTTTTCATTAACGTACAATAGTTCATATATAGTACCTATGCGATACCGGAAAACTACGGATATGGAAAATGTCGAGAAAAACGATACCAATTGCGTCAGCAACGCTTATTAATAATGATTATTATAATGTAGTAATAGCAGTCGCGTTTGCTAACTTTTGTGTTTTTGAAATGTTTTCATTAACGTACAATAGTTCATATATAGTACCTATGCGATACCGGAAAACTACGGATATGGAAAATGTCGAGAAAAACGATACCAATTGCGTCAGCAACGCTTATTAATAATGATTATTATAATGTAGTAATAGCAGTCGCGTTTGCTAACTTTTGTGTTTTTGAAATGTTTTCATTAACGTACAATAGTTCATATATAGTACCTATGCGATACCGGAAAACTACGGATATGGAAAATGTCGAGAAAAACGATACCAATTGCGTCAGCAACGCTTATTAATAATGATTATTATAATGTAGTAATAGCAGTCGCGTTTGCTAACTTTTGTGTTTTTGAAATGTTTTCATTAACGTACAATAGTTCATATATAGTACCTATGCGATACCGGAAAACTACGGATATGGAAAATGTCGAGAAAAACGATACCAATTGCGTCAGCAACGCTTATTAATAATGATTATTATAATGTAGTAATAGCAGTCGCGTTTGCTAACTTTTGTGTTTTTGAAATGTTTTCATTAACGTACAATAGTTCATATATAGTACCTATGCGATACCGGAAAACTACGGATATGGAAAATGTCGAGAAAAACGATACCAATTGCGTCAGCAACGCTTATTAATAATGATTATTATAATGTAGTAATAGCAGTCGCGTTTGCTAACTTTTGTGTTTTTGAAATGTTTTCATTAACGTACAATAGTTCATATATAGTACCTATGCGATACCGGAAAACTACGGATATGGAAAATGTCGAGAAAAACGATACCAATTGCGTCAGCAACGCTTATTAATAATGATTATTATAATGTTGTAATAGCAGTCGCGTTTGCTAACTTTTGTGTTTTTGAAATGTTTTCATTAACGTACAATAGTTCATATATAGTACCTATGCGATACCGGAAAACTACGGATATGGAAAATGTCGAGAAAAACGATACCAATTGCGTCAGCAACGCTTATTAATAATGATTATTATAATGTAGTAATAGCAGTCGCGTTTGCTAACTTTTGTGTTTTTGAAATGTTTTCATTAACGTACAATAGTTCATATATAGTACCTATGCGATACCGGAAAACTACGGCAATGGAAAATGTCGAGAAAAACGATACCAATTGCGTCAGCAACGCTTATTAATAATGATTATTATAATGTAGTAATAGCAGTCGCGTTTGCTAACTTTTGTGTTATTGAAATGTTTTCATTAACGTACAATAGTTCATATATAGTACCTATGCGATACCGGAAAACTACGGATATAGAAAATGTCAAGAAAAACGAAACCAATTGCGTCAGCAACGCTTAATAATAATGATTATTATAATGCAGTAATCACGGTCGCAGTTTGCTAACTTTTGTGTTATTGAAATGTTTTTATTAACGTACAATAGTTCATAAATAGTACCTATGCGATACCGGAAAACTACGTCAATGGAAAATGTCGAGAAAAACGAAACCAATTGCGTCAGCAACGCTTATTAATAATGATTATTATAATGTAGTAATAGCAGTCGCGTTTGCTAACTTTTGTGTTTTTGAAATGTTTTCATTAACGTACAATAGTTCATATATAGTACCTATGCGATACCGGAAAACTACGGATATGGAAAATGTCGAGAAAAACGATACCAATTGCGTCAGCAACGCTTATTAATAATGATTATTATAATGTAGTAATAGCAGTCGCGTTTGCTAACTTTCGTGTTTTTGAAATGTTTTCATTAACGTACAATAGTTCATATATAGTACCTATGCGATACCGGAAAACTACGGATATGGAAAATGTCGAGAAAAACGATACCAATTGCGTCAGCAACGCTTATTAATAATGATAATTATAACGTAGTAATAGCAGTCGCGTTTGCTAACTTTTGTGTTTTTGAAATGTTTTCATTAACGTACAATAATTCATATATAGTATCTATGCGATAGCGGAAAACTACGGATATGGAAAATGTCGAGAAAAACGAAACCAATAGCGTCAGCAACGCTTATTAATAATGATTATTATAATGCAGTATTAGCAGTCGCGTTTGATAACTTTTGTGTTTTTGAAATGTTTTCGTTAACGTACAATAGTTCATATATAGTACCTATGTGATACCGGAAAACTACGGATATGGAAAATGTCGAGAAAAACGAAACCAATTGCGTCAGCAACGCTTATTAATAATGATTATTATAATGCAGTAATAGCGATCGCAGTTTGCTAACTTTTGTGTTATTTAAATGTTTTTATTAACGTACAATAGTTCATATATAGTACCTATGCGATACCGGAAAACTACGGATATGGAAAATGTCGAGAAAAACGAAACCAATTGCGTCAGCAACGCTTATTAATAATGATTATTATAATGTAGTAATAGCAGTCGCGTTTGCTAACTTTTGTGTTTTTGAAATGTTTTCGTTAACGTACAATGGTTCATATATAGTACTGTTACAAGCTTTTGCCATTTTAGGAACCTGCACGGCCAATTCGCAATAATCGGAGAGAGGGGAGGTCCACACTAAATACAGAAAAGATGTTGCAGGGCGCCAGAGCTTATCTCAAAGTAATTTTCTATCTTGCTCAGGACAGAACAGGATACTTGCAACAAGATGTTAGGTTCGTAATGCTGAAAGAAGCGAAAGAAAGAGAAAAACTAAATCGTTCATAACAATTGTACTTTAATTACTCTATCACGATAAATATAGTCAAAGTTAAATAGCCAAATCTAAGTAGGTACTAGCGAGAATATACAAAATAGAATAACAGCAGGATCGGCAACTTACATTACACGTCAAACAAAGTGTAGCCACCAAAACATATATAAAACTTTATCAATAAGTAACATTAATAATAATAATTTACTGTGGATATAAGCAGCAAGCGATAAGTCATTTACTTAACCTAATTGAGTCACAATAACAAGTAACAAATCAATTCGAACGTACGATTAGCAAATATAATAAGTCGTGAGCATGCACCGTAGCGACAACGAATAAATAAGAACCAAATAAATTGACTTACCAAAATTCCAGGGTACCTTCAGAAAAACGTTTTTCCTACTGGCTTCCTGCAATTAAACTTTCTGAAAAATAATCGTGTCTACCTGGCGACTCACAAACTACAAATAAAAGACACATTTAAGGAACAGTAATCGAACCGACACTAATCGTATGCTGTTACATTAATTTTCCGTCTATGGTGGTGTTAAGTAATTGCCTCCGACTAGAATTCAATCGTATCCAGTATTCAGGATCTTCCAAACAAGGTGATAGTCATCACGGTATTAATTGCCTCCGAATAGAATTCAATCGTATCCAGTAATTAGGATCTTCCGCTTACGATTATAGTTTTCCCTTGAGGATTTTAGGTAACGATAAGAATACCCCCAATCATGGAGGTAGCACATGGCGCTGACAAAAGACATAAAAATTACCTTTAATTAAAGAAAGAACACAATCCACTTACTCTGCGTGAACAAATTAGTTATTTAAGGAAACTACTAATTTCCATCGTGTCCCAACACGTGGATGATTTTAGAGAACGAACTTTCACTCACGCAGACATAGATAATAACAGGTACGATGTTAAAGTCAAAATGCCGGAAATCTCACCGGATGTCGTCTGCTCAATACAAAGTGACCAACGAATCCGATAGATGGCGTCAAGAAATATAAAAATAATTTTTAATTAAACTGATATACAGGGTAATGCATTATTTAAATTTGTGCACGTAACAGAATTCCCCCCCCCAGCAAGATAAAAGCGTGGAGCGGAGATAACAAAACAAAAACTAAAATGAAGACAAAAATTTAGGCATACACCAAGGATAGCACCCTTAAATCCACAACCAACCCAATTCCAAGAAACCCAACCCCGTGTAATCTCATCAGATTACCACAAATACAGAAGAGACAGAGGTTTTCCCGAATCTTAAGAATGCCGACAACCAAAACTGTAACAGAAGCGCACGAAGCAAAAGGTATCTCCAAGAAACCAAGAGTAATTTGATCTAAAAGCAAAAAAGAATACCAACACGGTTTACTAATTTCCGAAGCGCATAAAGCGATACCAAAAAGTAATGTACAAACAATCAGTAACCCAATACAGTAAGGACGTAAGAATCAAAAGAATTCCAGAGAAAAGAAAAGACTATAGGAAAGGTAGAAGTTTAGACAAGCGTCCAGGACTAAGTAGCCCTAAAATCCCCTTAAGCCCCAACTCTTAAGTACAAAACCACCCTGAATACTAAACCCAGGAGACCCCTCAGAAAAAGGACAAGGTACTAAAGGAAGATGGAAGAGGAACGGTGCCCAAACCCAAGAGACTAGGAAATTAACCCAGGAATTCTATCACAGCCTAAGGTTTCCTTGTTGAAGTGCCGGACGATTGTGTGGTGTCGAGGTCTTAACCACACCTCAAGCCCTCGCGATAAGATGTAAAAGCGCGTCGTTGGGCCCCCCAACGTGAGTCCACACAACCGCGCGTCACCGCAACCAGTACTTGCTTGACCACAATAGTCTTCCTCCCACCCAGGAAGGAATCTGATCCATGATTAGGAGGAACAAGACCCAGAAAAATCCCTCCCACCCTGAAAGTAGATAAAAGAAAAAGAAAAGAAGCATCCCAAAATTTTGCCCACAAATCCAAAATAAAAGGACTACAGCCTGCAATTGCTAGACTGTAACCGGAAGCGGTGCCTGCTGTACAACCACAACATCCTATGCGCCGGTTAAGAAGAATTGGTCACCCCCGCCAAGCTCCACCAAGTCCGCCGTTACGGCCCCCGAGAGGTATCATGCCTGGTCCAGAATCTTGGGGCTACCGGGTCGGAGACAACCAACCTTCCCGGACGCATAGCCGTCAGGTTCCCACAACAGGCGCCCCCCACTCATGGTGACAGATCAAAAGAAGAGAAAGAAAGACAGGAAGTCAGAAGGAGAAAAGAGAGTACAGATGGTGTTGTACGGCTCGACTACCTCTCCCTAGATAGCCGACCCCGAGTGACCTACCCTACAATGCCCAACCAACCGCCCAAAGTAGATAGAATCGGTGATATCCAAGATTTAGCTGTAGAACAAAACAAAAGAAACTTGTTTTAAACATTCCAAAAGCCGACAAGCGGGATAGAATAGTCCGAGAGCAACCTTACATACTAAGTAAACTAAATAAAAGGAATTCAGGAAGATAAGCCTTCCAAAAGAACCAAAGAAAAGGATAAACTTTCTATCAATGACAGACAACACCGAAAAGCCGACAAAGCGGAACGTAATATATACAGTGATGGCGTTGCTGTCGTTTAAACCACTAACTATACTATACTAGCAAAGCAAACCCCAGAGAGAAAAATCTAACTAAAGATACCATTGCGGAGTTTTGACTCCTAAAGAATGGGAATACTATACTAATTACTATACTACTAAACTTATATTAGGTGTTACTACAGCCAAGGAATAAGGATATCAGATTCAAATAGTCAAAATCAGAGAAGAAAGAGAGAAAAAAATTGTCAATCCGAGAGTACATCAGGACCAATAAAAGAACGCTAATAGTCAAAATATCGAGAAACCGAGAAGTTACTATGCTTTAACCGCTTTCGAGGTTTGTGATAGTTAAAGGATAAGGTATCAGTAGGAAAAGAAGTTGAGTCTACAAAAGAATCTGGTTCGTTGTCCGAAACAGCAGGTTTAAGGTCTTTAACATGCCAAGTCCCAAGAGAAACTCCATCGTCATTTGCTAACTAGTATATCCAAGGAGAAGAAACGCGTTTGATCTGGAAAGGTCCGATAAATTTCGGTGCTAACTTAGCATTGAAATGTTTGCTGGCGTCAGAAAGTACAAAGTTACGTTTCCAAACACGATCTCCAACGTGGAAACGAACAGAGCGACGACGTAAGTTATACCGATGACCAGTATTAGCATACGACTTAGATAGTTTTTGTAGAATACTTAAGCGAAGTTTTTCATAGAATTCGTTGCGTGGATGTATTGTACGTTCGGGTTCAGGAAGTTCTTCTGTAGAAGAAGGAGGATTACCTAATAAGTCTCCATAGAGATTATGTTCACGACCACAGAAAGCAAAGTAAGGTGACATCCCAATAATTTCATGTTTCGCAGTACGAATAGCGCAACCAATGTGCGGTAAGGGAACATCCCATGAGCGTTGATTTCCTTTTACATAAGATGCCAACATGGTTTTTACTACCCTATTAACCCGTTCAGCAGGGTTGGCTTGAGGATGGTAACGAGCCGTAAACAAAATAATAGTGCGATATTGAGCACATAAACGAGTAAACTCGCGACTGCGAAATTGAACGCCATTATCAGAGATAATGTATTGAGGAGTACCGAACAGTAAGAAGATATTTTCCTCTATAAACTTAGAAACCGCAGAAGCCGTAGCCGTGCGCAATGGAAAAAGACAAGTAAATTTAGAAAAAGAGTCTACCACAACCAAGATGTAACAGTTGCCCTTCGAAGATCGAGGTAAAAGACCAACAATATCAATACAGAGTACTTGCCATGGACGTACTGGTTTTGCTCTAGGAGCTAGAAATCCTGGAGGTGCCTTCTGTTCTACTTTATGAGAAGCACACACTGTACATTTCCGAATATATTCAGTAACCTTAGCCCTTAGATGAGGCCAGTAATAATGTTCACGAATACGCGCTAACGTTTTTGTAACTCCACAGTGACCAGCAGTAGGAAGATCGTGATATTGCTGTATAATTGACTTTTGTTGATTCTTAGGAACCACTACTTTCCAATTAGAATGATTCGACAAAGTTCGGAGAGATTTATATAGCAGGCCATCAACTACGGACCATGAAGCAAACTTGCGAGGAAACATCGTAACTCGGTCGATAAGTTTCAAATACCAAGGATCAGTTATAGGAAGAGTAATGCCAAAGCCAGATGAAGGTACATTAGGAAGTTCAGTCATTGTATCCACTGGTGTAACAGAGCGAGATAATAAATCAGGTACTACATGTTCTTTACCTTTGCGGTGTATGATAGAAAAGTCGTATTGTTGTAATCGAATAGACCAGCGCGCTAAGCGCCCAGAAGGAGATTGTAGTCGATGTAACCAAAGCAAAGAGTGATGATCAGTAACTACCGTGAAATGAGAGCCTTCAATATAAGGACGAAACTTTTCTATAGCCCAAAGTACTGCTAAGCATTCCTTTTCGGTTGTAGAGTAATTACGCTCAGGTTTGGTTAATGAGCGACTAATATAGCTAACGACAGTTTCCCCTTTATCAGTAGTCTGACTTAACACTGCCCCTAACCCAAAATCTAAAGCATCTGTTTGCACAGTAAAAGGAAGAGAAAAATCTGGACAAGAAAAAATAGGTGCCGAAACTAAGCAATTTTGTAAAGTAAGAAAAGCGTTTTGACACTTTCGAGTCCAAAGAAAAGAAACATTTTTCCTAGTCAAGTTAGTTAAAGGAGATATCAAAGAAGAAAAGTTAGGAATAAATCGTCGATACCAACTCGCCATGCCAATCAATCTACGCACTTCAGAAACTTTTGTAGGAATAGGAATATTACAGATCGCAGCAACCTTATCAGGATCGACTAGTAAACCATTTTTGTTGACGACATACCCTAGATATTTCAGCTCAGGCTGACAGAAATGACATTTGTCTCGATTTAATGTCAGACCAGCAGTGAATAAACGATGTAGCACTTTCGTCAGAACTTGCATATGATCGTCGAAAGTAGGCGTAGCAATGATGATGTCATCCAAGTATGCAAAACAAAAAGGTTCTAGATCAGCCCCAATAACTTGATCAATAAGACGCTGAAACGTAGCAGGTGCATTATGAAGTCCGAAAGGCATTCGAGTAAATTGAAATAAGCCCCTCTGCGGCACTGTAAAAGCTGTTATCGCTTTAGATTCAGAAAAAAGAGGAATTTGCCAGTAAGCTGATCTGATATCTAAAGAAGAGAGAAAGCGAGCGTCTCGTAAGCGATCCAGAATAGAAGATATATAGGGAAGCGGATATGCATCCTTTTGAGTCACTTCGTTGACTTTTCTAAAGTCCACACAAAACCGATAAGTACCGTCAGATTTCTTAACTAGAACGATCGGACTAGACCAAGGACTTGAAGAAGGTTCTACTACACCCATTTGTAGCATTTTGTCCAATTCGGTATGAGCTATTAAAAATAAAGTAGGAGATAGAGGATAGTAACGCTGCTTAATTGGTTCAGCCGAAGTCAAAATCCGATGATGTACTAAATTGGTTTGTCCTAGATCCGATGGTTGAGAAAGAAATGCTTGGTCAAGTAAATTAGACAAAGTGATATTTTGTTTCAAGGTTAGGTCAGAGAGAACGTGTAGAACATCAACACTAGGTGCTGATTCTGAAGAAGAATTAAAGCTCCATAATCCCTTACGAAAGTCCGGCACGAAATCCATAGCCTTCCAAAAGTCAATACCTAAAATTAAGGGTTGAGAAATTTCAAGAATAATTAAAGTATTCAATATTGTGACGAAAAGGAAGAGATAAAGAACCTAAAACTGTGCATGTCACCCCGTTAGCTAACTTACAGAAGGAAGTCTTTGAATTCAAGAAAGTTACGTCCAAAGAGCGTAGTTTCTCCCACCCTGGTCCGCCAAGAATAGTGCGTGAAGCTCCAGAATCAAGTAGTGCTTTGAAATGAATTCCCAAAACCGAACATTTAGAAAAGGACGTTCGTCACCCCTAACACTTGCTAAAACAAAGTCCAAAAGAAATCGTTGTTTATCTTCCAATCCATTAAAATCTGTGTCCGAGTTTAAGAATAATTCACAAGAATTCTCGACTCGGTCCGAAGACTCCAAAGTTAGTTTCCCGAATTGCAACGTGGACAAGAAGTACGAGTTACACCCTGTCTCCCACAACCATAACAGTGAAGTGTTTGTGGCCTTGAACATTGTGGAGATAAGTGACCAACCCGATTGCAGTTCCAACAGCGTGTTTCTCTAGCAGAAGTAGCAGTAGACGAAATTCGAGAAGTAGAAGCTCGTGTAATAGCGAAGGCTACATCTACATTAACAATCTCTACGCGGAGAATATTTCTTCTAAAACCTCCGTATTTTCCAAACTTCGCCAGAAACTCGTCAAATTTTTGTGCAATTTAACCTTTCTTAGTCGCTGTCGTGACCACAACATCATTCCTGCATTCCTCAAAATTAAGTTCCACATTCAGACACGTTCTTCTAAAAACATCCTACACCGTGCTAGTCTAGCGTTGATTTGCGAACGGATTAAGCAAACTAGGCGAGAGTTAGACACCATTTCGAAACAACTCTTTTATCTTCATCTTGAGTTGGCTAACACTCTATCCCCGGATGATTGGAAATTCTTTGACAACATTACTTACCAGCAGTCTGATACCACTCTACGACTAACCACTGAAGGTCATCTCAAAAAGTTTCAATTATTGGAATCCAAAAATCGTAAAGTTTCTTCTACTACTAACTCAGTAAAGACGGTTGTCAATTTATCTAGTTTGATTCTCACTCCAGAACAGGAATCGGTGCTCTCTAAGGGTTTGAATTTTGCGGTTGCTCCCAAACGTATTCCTAAAGAAGATATTCTATGTGCCGTTGAGTCTTCTATAAGACATCTTCCTCGCCACATCTCAGATCCCATTTGTATTAACACTAGCAAAATCCTTGAATCATCGAAAATTTCTAAATCCAACATTTCTAAGTTGGAAAAGTCAGCTCTAAAAGTATTCGTAAGAACCCTAATATTATTGTTCTTCCAGCCGACAAAGGCAACGCCACTGTAGTTTTGAACCAAATTGATTATGTTACGAAAATCAATTTTATTTTGTCTGAGGAAACTTACGCTCTTCTAACCCATAACCCCACTTCGAGGATTGAACGCGAGGTTAGCCAAATCATCAAATCTTCTAATCTACCTCCTGAAACTAAACGTCGACTTACCCCATCAGATTCTAAACCACCTCGTCTATACGGACTTCCCAAAATTCACAAACAAGGTATTCTTTTTCGACCTATCGTTAGTACTATCCAATCTCCTACTTACCAGCTAGCCAAGTTCTTGTCCAACATTCTTTGCGAGTTTACAGGTAAAACCTCTTCTCACATCCTCAACTCTCAGCATTTTATCCAACGTCTAGAAACTATAAAACTTGAACCCCAAGATCTTCTCGTGAGCTTTGATGTTACTTCACTGTTTACTAAAGTTTCTATTAAAGATTCGCTTATTATCATCAAACAGATTATGTCTCAACATGGCAAGGATTTGAGTTTGGTTCCTCTTATTGAAAAGTGTCTATCCTCTACTTACTTCCAATTTGATAATAAGTTTTACGAACAAGTTTCTGGTGCTGCTATGGGTTCTCCTCTATCACCTGTTGTAGCTAACATTTTTATGGAATCCTTTGAAACGGTTGCTTTGGAATCATCAATATTAAAACCTAAAGTGTGGTTTAGATATGTTGACGACACGTTTATTGTTTGGTCTCATGGTCATCTTGAATTGTCTAAGTTTCTTGATCATCTTAACAATCAACACTTAGATATCAAATTTACTATGGAAATCGAAAGTAATGGTTCTCTTATAATAATATATATAATATATATATAATAATAATAATATATAATAATAATATATAATAATAATAATA
This sequence comes from Aquatica leii, assembly GCA_035610365.1. Taxonomy (NCBI): domain Eukaryota; kingdom Metazoa; phylum Arthropoda; class Insecta; order Coleoptera; family Lampyridae; genus Aquatica; species Aquatica leii. The sequence goes on along the minus strand of JARPUR010000016.1, from coordinate 9,924 downwards.
ATAATAATAATAATAATAATAATAATAATAATAATAATAATAATAATAATAATAATAATAATAATATTTATTCATGTTAAGATACAATAACGTATTTACAATTGTCAGAAAAATCTAAAATTCAAAAGTTTCACCATAAAACCCTAGAGAATTATTAAAATCTAAAATGACGTATAATTAATTATATAACATTTAACTATATAAAACTATATAAAACATACGCAGTCAACGTTCATTATTACTGCAATATAACACACATTTAAACCACAGTTAGATTTCAAATTTTATGTCACAGCTTAAAAGTCATCATACAAAAAAGCTTTTTTTAGTAGAAATTGTTTTATTTTACATTTAAATAGTTTAATATCTAAAGATTTTATATCATCTGGCAGTTTATTAAAATATTTAGGTGCTAAAAAGTTTGTTGATTTTTGGGATTTAGTCAGTCTACAAGCTGGCAACTGTAGATCGTTTTTATTTCTAGTATTATAAGAATGTTTAGATTTGTTGTAATTATATTTCATTAGATTTATTTTTGTATATACTAAAATTTCATAAATATAAATGCACGGCAATGTTAATATTTGTAATTCTGAAAACTGTGACTTACAGTTTTCTCTATACTGTAAATTACTTATGATCCGTACAGCTTTGCGTTGCAATGCAAACAATCGTTGCCAGTCTGCACCCTGACCCCAGACTAAGATTGAGTAAGAGAGCAAAGAATGACATAGAGCAAAATAAGCTATTTTAAGAACTGGCAATGATACAAAGTTAGCTAAATTTCTAAAAAGATATATGTTTTTTATTAGTTTTTTGGCAATGCTGTCAATATGAATATCCCATTTTAAAGTTTTGTCAATAATAACGCCCAAGAATCGAGTGTGATCATCAAACGTTGTATTATCAATGTTGCAGTTACTGAGAGAAAAAAGTACATGAACTGTTTTTGTTTGGTTTAAAGTTAGCTTGTGATTTGAAAACCATTTTTGCACTTTCACTTGTGCACTAGATGACGATGCTGCTAAATCTGCCTGATTCTTTCCATTAACCGTGATAGTAGTGTCATCAGCAAAGAGTATGTAATCAGCAAGATGATTTATTCGTGGTAAATCGTTGATATAAATTAAAAATAAAAGTGGGCCTAAAACAGATTCTTGAGGAATCCCATAACTGATCCTACCCTTTTCAGATAACTTCCCATTAAGTTTTACTTGTTGTGTACGCTTTTGTAAATATGATGCAATCATGAGTGTGGCATTATTTGTGAAATTATATGATTTAAGCTTCTCTAACAGCACATCATGTTGTACACAGTCAAAGGCTTTGGACAAATCGCAAAATACTGCAATTAGATGCTCTTGTTTATCAAAACTTTCAATAATTTTCTCAATTAAAGTTATTAAAGCCAAAGTTGTATTTTTGTTTTTTCTAAAACCAAACTGATTTTTATAAAACAAATTATTTTTTTCAAAATAATTTTTGATTTGTGCAGCTAGAACCTTTTCAAAAACCTTTGATATTATAGGCAGGAGCGATATAGGTCTGTAGTTATTTATATCATTTATTTCTCCTTTTTTAAAGACTAGAACTACCAATGCTTCCTTAAGTGTATCGGGAAATAAATTATGTGCAATACAGTTGTTAATAAGTTTTGTTAAGGGAATGACAATAACATGTCTTATAACTTTAATTAGGTTTACTGTTAATCTAAAGGCATCCCGACTGTTTGAATTTTTTAATGAAGTTATTATATCCCTAACAATGTTAAATGTTGTTGGTTCAAATTGAAAGCTCAATTCAGCGTCAATCCTTGTTGTGTTGTTTATTGGACTGTCAAAACTATCAAAGCTATCAACGTTTTTGACAAGGTTCTCTGCTGCATTTAGAAAGAAGTTGTTAAAATCGTCTGAAGAAAATTTGTGATTCATTAATTCAATTTTGTTTTTTCTTTTGTCGTTAATAATTTCCCACATTGTTTTTATTGATGAATTCGAATTTTTAATTAGCGAATCATTAAATTCAATTTTAGCGTTTTTTATAGCTAGTTGATATTTTCTACGAAATTCTGTTTTTTGGGATTTTAGAAAATTATTTCTTGGGTACAACTTACTTGTTTCATGTAAAAAAAGTAACTGATCTCTCATATTCTTAAGGTCATTATTGAACCAATTATAATTATATGTAAAATTTGGTTTAGATTTATAAGTTTTATTAGGAAACGCATTTAAGAAATTATTGTGTAAAATTTTTACAAAACTGTCAAATTTTTGAACCGCTGATATATTAGTGTACTCAATAAAGTCCCAAGAAAGTGTAGAAATTTCCTTAAAAAATGTATTTACACCAACTAAAGTTACTGGACGACAAACTTTACTAACCAATTTTTGTTTATTTTTATCTGTTGTGGGAGGTAAAAAATATAAAATTTGTCCATGATGATCGGATAGGTTTGTTTCCACTGACAGTGAAAAACTTACCTTTGTATTAAAGTTTAAGAATACGTTGTCTATACAGTTTTTTCCTCTAGTTGCGGAGTTTACCATTTTTTTCATATTGTATGTAGCAAGTAAATCACAAAACTGAACGCATTCTCTACTCTTACTTCCAAATAAAATATTAAAGTCACCAGCCATTATGACATTTTTTGTTTTTAAGGAATTTAAAACTTGCTCAATTTTAGCTAAAAAACAAGAAAAAGTGCCAGATGGTGATCTATAAACAGATAAAACTACTACATTTAATGATATTACATAAATGCCAGATAACTCACAATGTTTTTCATTAGACAAACTTACAACATTTTTTAAACATCTGAAATTTAAAAGTGGTTTAATTAAAATTAAAGAACCTCCTCCCTTTGAGGTACTACGTGAAAATGACGATGCCACGACATAATTACATATTTTTAAAAACTCGACTTCTTCTGTTTTTAACCAGTGTTCTGTCAAGCAGATAATTGGTATATCTTTGTCACAAAGGTATGCCTCCATTGCATTTATTTTATTTCTCACAGACTGCGTATTTAAATGAAGAATTTTTGTGTGTTTTTTAGAGTTGTCATTTTCTGTCGATTGTCTTTTTGACTTGTGTACATTTGTGTTATTTATAATGTGTTTATACTTTGTCACTTGGTTATTACATTCTGTGGTTTTTTGGGAAAAAAATATCGCGTAACGTAAGTTCCGCAAGGCCACTTTTGTTCATCTAACGCTGTATTTAAGTTTGTAGAAAAAATCATCACTTTAAAAGAACTATAATGATCTGGATGCTTTGATTGCATTTGTTCACATTTTGCTTCTGGAAAGTATTGTGTTAGATAATTTGTGACATCTTCTGTTTTTGTTTTTGGATGTAATCGAGAAACGTATAGAAACGATTTCTTAGGTACGATGGTTAGTTCCGTAGATTTTGCTTTACCTATTATATTCTTTCGATCGTGTTTCTGTTTTGATTGATTTTTATTCACAGTAGTCCAAGCAGTTTTTTTATGATTTTTATTCATATAGTTATTAGCAGAAGGATATTGAAGATCTGGTAATTCTGATTCGATTAAATTATTATTTTTTAATTTGATATCTGACATCTGTGTGGAAATGAGAGAAGAAGAATTTATTTGCTTTGTTGTTACTTCTCTAGATGTCGCTATTTGTTTTGTTTTAGGTTTAGTTGGTTTATCAATTTCCAGTTTGTTATTGTTTCTTAAGTTACTGATAGACGGCATAACGTAATCTGTTTTCGATTTATTTATAATTTTTTGTTGTAATTTAATAATTTCTTCCTTGTCTTTGATTATTTGCATTTTATCTAGAATTGTACGTTCTTTGTCTTGTAATTGTTGTTTAAGAAAGTAAATTTCTAGTTCCATGTACTTAATATTTGTATTTAAATCGTCCATACTTGTCTCACTGGTTTTTGAGTCTACAAACGCGTTATCACTTTCACAGCATTTAATAGTATTTTCTGATGTATTTAAACCTTTTTTTCACAGCAATATTTGTGTAGCACATTATCACAGTTTATGCACCTTCATGATGTACGTTAGTCGAATTAGCTTGAGGTACAGAATGAGTAACCGGAGAAGAAATAGAAGCAATAGAAGGTCTGGCCTTGCGGATTTTTGATTCAATGTCATTTTTCAGTCCCTGTAGCGTTATTAAGAATTTATTTCGTTCAGTCAATTCGAAGTCAGAAGTTGCATTCAGTAATTCGCACCGTCGTTGTGCATGAAGCCACAGAGTACTTAATTTTAAAAACAAGGAAGAAGAAATGTCCCCATCGAAGTTATTCACCGATGCTGTAAGCTCGGTAAGAGTTTTTTCGAAAGCTGCCTTGTCTTCCCCATATGGTATAGAATGTTTGACCGAAGTAAATGATTTATTCAATTCCACCTGATGTGCTGTTCGTACCATTTTCCTAAGACGATCTACACTAATATCTGTATCGATACCTCTAGAGATTAATTCGTATTCAAGTTCGAATTTGTGAAGTCGGTTTACATCAAATTTCCAAATAGTAGCCATTTTGTTGAAGCAATAAGTAATAGACAAAATCGAAAGAAAACCAACAATATAAGCTACCTATTCCTAACCTAAGTAACTAAGATACCAATAAATGATGTAATCCTAATTCAAGAAAATTTGTTATACGAAAGCCGAGAGAAAGTCAACAGCACCCCTTAACCTATGTACAAACGAAATAATCTACCATTGAATGATACTACTCCTACGCTAATCACAATTAAAGCAAATTCTTAAAAGAAATATAGTGAATGAGAAATTCGATATGAGAGAAATCGGGGCCCCTTTACGTTGGGTCGCCAATTTTGTTATAAGCTTTTGCTATTTTACGAACCTGCACGGCCAATAATCGAATCGGCCAATAATCGAAGAGAAGGGAGGTCCACACTAAATACAGAAAAGATGTTGCAGGGCGCCAGAGCTTATCCCAAAGTAATTTTCTATCTTGCTCAGGACAGAACAGGATACTTGTAACAAGATGTTAGGTTCGTAATGCTGAAAGAAGCGAAAGAAAGAGAAAAACTAAATCGTTCATAACAATTGTACTTTAATTACTCTATCACGATAAATATAGTCAAAGTTAAATAGCCAAATCTAAGTAGGTACTAGCGAGAATATACAAAATAGAATAACAGCAGGATCGGCAACTTACATTATACGTCAAACAAAGTGTAGCCACCAAAACATATATAAAACTTTATCAATAAGTCACATTAATAATAATAATTTACTGTGGATATAAGCAGCAAGCGATAAGTCATTTACTTAACCTAATTGAGTCACAATAGCAAGTAACAAATCAATTCGAACGTACGATTAGCAAATATAATAAGTCGTGAGCATGCACCGTAGCGACAACGAATAAATAAGAACCAAATAAATTGACTTACCAAAATTCCAGGGTACCTTCAGAAAAACGTTTTTCCTACTGGCTTCCTGCAATTAAACTTCCTGAAAAATAATCGTGTCTACCTGGCGACTCACAAACTACAAATAAAAGACACATTTAAGGAACAGTAATCGAACCGACACTTATCGTATGCTGTTACATTAATTTTCCGCCTATGGTGGTGTTAAGTAATTGCCTCCGACTAGAATTCAATCGTATCCAGTAATCAGGATCTTCCGAACAAGATGATAGTAATCAAGGTATTAATTGCCTCCGAATAGAATTCAATCGTATCCAGTAATTAGGATCTTCCGCTTACGATTATAGTTTTCCCTTAAGGATTTTAGGTAACGATAAGAATACCCCTAATCATGGAGGTAGCACATGGCGCTGACAAAAGACATAAAAATCACCTTTAATTAAAGAAAGAACACAATCCACTTACTCTGCGTGAACAAATTAGTTATTTAAGGAAACTACTAATTTCCATCGTGTCTCAACACGTGGATGATTTTAGAGAACGAACTTTCACTTACGCAGACATAGATAATAACAGGTACGATGTTAAAGTCAAAATGCCGGAAATCTCACCGGATGTCGTCTGCTCAATACAAAGTGACCAACGAATCCGATAGATGGCGTCAAGAAATATAAAAGTAATTTTTAATTAAACTGATATACAGGGTAATGAATTATTTAAATTTGTGCACGTAACAGTACCTATGCGATACCGGAAAACTACGGCAATGGAAAATGTCGAAAAAAACGAAACCAATTGCGTCAGCAACGCTTATTAATAATGATTAATATAATGTAGTAATAGCAGTCGCGTTTGCTAACTTTTGTGTTTTTGAAATGTTTTCATTAACGTACAGTAGTTCATATATAGTACCTATGCGATACTGGAAAACTACGGCAATGGCAAATGTCGAGAAAAACGAAACCAATTGCGTCAGCAATGCTTATTAATAGTGATTATTGTAATGTAGTAATAGCAGTCGCGTTTGCTAACTTTTGTGTTTTTGAAATGTTTTCATTAACGTACAATAGTTCATATATAGTACCTATGCGATACCGGAAAACTACGGATATGGAAAATGTCGAGAAAAACGATACCAATTGCGTCAGCAACGCTTATTAATAATGATTATTATTATGTAGTTATAGCATTCGCGTTTGCTAACTTTTGTGTTTTTGAAATGTTTTCATTAACGTACAATAGTTCATATATAGTACCTATGCGATACCGGAAAACTACGGATATGGAAAATGTCGAGAAAAACGATACCAATTGCGTCAGCAACGCTTATTAATAATGATTATTATAATGTAGTAATAGCAGTCGCGTTTGCTAACTTTTGTGTTTTTGAAATGTGTTCATTAACGTACAATAGCTCATATATAGTACCCATGCGATACCGGAAAAGTACGGCAATGGAAAATGTTGAGAAAAACGAAACCAATTGCGTCAGCAACGCTTATTAATAATGATTATTATAATGCAGTAATAGCGGTCGCGTTTGCTAAATTTGTGTTTTTGAAATGTTTTCATTAACGTACAATAGTTCATATATAGTACCTATGCGATACCGGAAAACTACGGATATGGAAAATGTCGAGAAAAACGATACCAATTGCGTCAGCAACGCTTATTAAAAATGATTATTATAATGTAGTAATAGCAGTCGCGTTTGCTAACTTTTGTGTTTTTGAAATGTTTTCATTAACGTACAATAGTTCATATATAGTACCTATGCGATACCGGAAAACTACGGCAATGGAAAATGTTGAGAAAAACGAAACCAATTGCGTCAGCAACGCTTATTAATAATGATTATTATAATGTAGTAATAGCAGTCGCGTTTGCTAACTTTTGTGATTTTGAAATGTTTTAATTAACGTACAATAGTTCATATATAGTACCTATGCGATAGCGAAAAACTACGGATATGGAAAATGTTGAGAAAAACGAAACCAATTGCGTCAGCAACGCTTAGTAATAATGATTATTATAATGTAGTAAAAGCAGCCGCGATTGCTAACTTTTGTGTTTTTGAAATGTTTTCATTAACGTACAATAGTACATATATAGTACCTATGCGATACCGGAGAACTACGGTAATGGAAAATGTCGAGAAAAACGATACCAATTGCGTCAGCAACGCTCATTAATAATGATTATTATAATGTAGTAATAGCAGTCGCGTTTGCTAACTTTTGTGTTTTTGAAATGTGTTCATTAACGTACAATAGTTCATATATAGTACCTATGCGATAGCGGAATACTACGGATATGGAAAATGTCGAGAAAAACGATACCAATTGCGTCAGCAACGCTTATTAGTAATGATTATTATAATGTAGTAATAGCAGTCGCGTTTGCTAACTTTTGTGTTTTTGAAATGTTTTCATTAACGTACAATAGTTCATATATAGTACCTATGCGATACCGGAAAACTACGGATATGGAAAATGTCGAGAAAAACGATACCAATTGCGTCAGCAACGCTTATTAATAATGATTATTCTAATGTAAAAATAGCAGTCGCGTTTGCTAACTTTTGTGTTTTTGAAATGTGTTCATTAACGTACAATAGTTCATATATAGTACCTATGCGATACCGGAAAACTACGGATATGGAAAATATCGGGAAAAACGATACCAATTGCGTCAGCAACGCTTATTAATAATGATTATTATAATGTAGTAGAAGCAGTCGCGTTTGCTAACTTTTGTGTTTTTGAAATGTGTTCATTAACGTACAATAGTTCATATATAGTACCTATGCGATACCGGAAAACTACGGATATAAAAAATGTCAAAAAAAACGAAACCAATTGCGTCAGCAACGCTTATTAATAATGATTACTATATAGCAGTAATAGCGGTCGCGTTTGCTAACTTTTGTGTTTTTGAAATGTTTTCATTAACGTACAAAAGTTCATATATAGTACCTATGCGATACCGGAAAACTACGGATATGGAAAATGTCAAGAAAAACGATACCAATTGTGTCAGCAACGCTTATTAAAAATGATTATTATAATGTAGTAATAGCAGTCGCGTTTGCTAACTCTTGTGTTTTTGAAATGTTTTCATTAACGAACAATAGTTCATATATAGTACCTATGCGATTCCGGAAAACTACGGCAATGGAAAATGTCGAGAAAAACGAAACCAATTGCGTCAGCAACGCTTATTAATAATGATTATTATAATGTAGTAATAGCAGTCGCGTTTGCTAGCTTTTGTGTTTCTGAAATGTTTATATTAACGTACAATAGTTCATATATAGTACCTATGCGATAGCGGAAAACTACGGATATGGAAAATGTTGAGAAAAACGAAACCAATTGCGTCAGCAACGCTTATTAATAATGATTATTATAATGTAGTAATAGCAGCCGCGTTTGCTAACTTTTGTGTTTTTGAAATGTTTTCATTAACGTACAATAGTACATATATAGTACCTATGCGATACCGGAGAACTACGGTAATGGAAAATGTCGAGAAAAACGATACCAATTGCGTCAGCAACGCTCATTAATAATGATTATTATAATGTAGTAATAGCAGTCGCGTTTGCTAACTTTTGTGTTTTTGAAATGTTTTCATTAACGTACAATAGTTCATATATAGTACCTATGCGATAGCGGAAAACTACGGATATGGAAAATATCGAGACAAACGATACCAAATGCGTCAGCAACGCTTATTAATAATGATTATTATAATGTAGTAATAGCAGTCGCGTTTGCTAACTTTTGTGTTTTTGAAATGTTTTCATTAACGTACAATAGTTCATATATAGTACCTATGCGATCCCGGAAAACTACGGCAATGGAAAATGTCGAGAAAAACGAAACCAATTGCGTCAGCAACGCTTATTAATAATGATTATTATAATGTAGTAATAGCAGTCGCGTTTGATAACTTTTGTGTTTTTGAAATGTGTTCACTAACGTACAATAGTTCATATATAGTACCTATGCGATAGCGGAAAACTACGGATATTGAAAATGTCGAGAAAAACGATACCAATTGCGTCAGCAACGCTTATTAATAATGATTTTTTTATTGTAGTAATAGCAGTCGCGTTTGCTAACTTTTGTGTTTTTGAAATGTGTTCATTAACGTACAATAGTTCATATATAGTACCTATGCGATACCGGAAAACTACGGATATGGAAAATATCGAGAAAAACGATACCAATTGCGTCAGCAACGCTTATTAATAATGATTATTATAATGTAGTAATAGCAGTCGCGTTTGCTAACTTTTGTGTTTTTGAAATGTGTTCATTAACGTACAATAGTTCATATATAGTACCTATGCGATACCGAAAAACTACGGATATGGAAAATGTCGAGAAAAACGATACCAATTGCGTCAGCAACGCTTATTAATAATGATTACTATAATGCAGTAATAGCGGTCGCGTTTGCTAACTTTTGTGTTTTTAAAATGTTTTCATTAACGTACAATAGTTCATATATAGTACCTATGCGATACT